>JAODAL010002916.1:0-162500 GCA_025379985.1 Phyllomedusa bahiana
GTATTACATGAATGTCGTCCTGTTTTTTTTTTTATTCTTTTACAACGCGCCTAGCAGCTTTTCCAGCACTGAGCCTGTTAAGAAGTTATGCGTGTATTTAGTTTGTGTAAGCACCTTCTGTATGGTGTGCTGATTAACATGCCTCATCAACTTAAAGGTAAATTCACACGGCTGATTTGGACACTGAAAATTTCTGATTTGATGCTGATTTTCAGAGGCAGATTTTCAGTTTCCCTATATATTTTTAAAAAAGCAAGCCCCTTAATCTGCCTCAAAAATTTGCATGTCTTCTGCCCAAGGAAATCAGGTTGCGTGAAAACGTTCTGAATTTCCATTAGGGAGAATGTTAGGTGGAGTGGATGCTGATTCTTAGCACTGAAACTGCACAAATTCGTATGTAACGTCCCCAAAAATGCGTAACTCCCAGAACTAAGATTTTTTTTGCTGCCCAGTAATTTATATGTTGTGTATAGTAGAAAAAGAAAAAGGGTGGAACCGCGCACATGTATGCCCAAAAAATGCCATGATGAGGCAGGAAAACCCAGAAGATTGTTTATTATCTAAAAAGGGTTAGGGCGCAAACCCTAGCAATCTAAAACAATTTAAAAACAAGAAAAAACCCCAAAGCCTTTCCGCTTACTAGCGTTTCCCCTCAGGTAAATGTTATACAGTATCTATTAAAAATTTATAAGGACAAGTACAGGTAATAGGTTGATGTTACATAAATCAAACTGAATAGGTGATTGTTGGGTGTTTTGGGGTTGTTTCACCAACATCCTCCTCATTACAAAACAGAAAAAAATAGACAGGTGGAGCATGTCCTAAGTGCCGGTGATTTGCATTTTAAAAGGGAACACCTGATATGGTTTCTCTCTATTTCTCTCTGTTTCTATTTTAATTACATATACTTTTCTTTCTTTTATTGATGCTCTTGTCTAATATTATCTCCTAAATTCAAGGTGAGACTTTAGTGTGTTTTGGAACAATAATTTCAGGCTTACCGTATATACTCGAGTATAAGCCGACCCAGTTGCCGGGCACCCACTTTTGCCCCAAAAAACCCGGGAAAGCTTTTTGACCGAGTAAAGCCCGGGGGGAAAATGCAGCGGCTACTGGTGGAATTTTAAAAAAAGATACCCAAAAATTACTAGGAGGTATAGGCAGTTAAAATTCCCCCATAGGAGATATCGGTGGTATAGGTAGTTTAATGTCCCCCCTAGGAGGTTTTAGGAGGGTATAGGTGTTTTAGGAGGTATGGAAACTATTGTCCCCATAGGAAAAGGCTTGGCAGGTATAGGTCCCCCCACGTTTATAGGCAGGGATAGTCCCCCTAGGGGGTTTTGGCAGGTATAGGACCCCCGGTAGGGTTAAAAGGAAGTATAGGTACCCCCGGGAGGTTATAGGAATATAGGTCGCTATAGGCAGGGGATGTCCCCCTGGCAGGGGATGGGTCCTTAGGTAGGTTTAGGCAGGGATAGGTTGTCATAGGCAGGTGTAGTCCCCCCAGGTAGTTATAGGCAGGCCCTAGTCCCCTAGGTAGGTTATAGGCATAGTCCCCCTAGGTAGGTTATAGGCAGGCATAGTCCCCCCAGGTAGATTATAGGCAGGCATAGTCCCCCTAGGTAGTTTATAGGCAGGCATAGTCCCCCCAGGTAGTTTATAGGCAGGCATAGTCCCCCTAGGTAGTTTATAGGCAGGCATATTCCCCCTAGGTAGGTAATAGGCAGGCATAGTCCCCTAGGTAGATTATAGGCAGGCATAGTCCCCCTAGGGAGATTATAGGCAGGCATAGTCCCCTAGGTAGATTTAGGCAGGGGATAGTCCCCCTAGGTAGGTTATAGGCAGGCATAGTCCCCCTAGGTAGGTTTAGCAGGCATAGTCCCCTAGGTAGGTTATAGGCAGGATAGGTGTTATAGCCAGGTATAGGCCCGCTAGGCAGGCTATGGGTTTGGCATAGGCAGCTTTTTAAACAAAAAAAACACTTACCGGCTCCCTGCTGCTCAGTCTCCCTCGCCGCTCCGCCTCCTCGCTGTCCGGCCTCCCGCGCGCTCTGCCTCATCTTCTCCGCACAGGGGCGTGATGTCATCAGGCCGCGCATGCAGCGTGATGACACATGCTGCTGGCCCGGGAAAAACTCCGGGCGGCCGCAGACGCCCGGAGTCCACTGCGGGAGCACGGGAGGCTTTGCTCTTGCTCCGCCAGTGGTATCTGTTCCCCTTGTATGCGCTACAGAGGAGTCGCAACAAGTGAAGAGTCGCTTGACAGGCAGGGGGGTCCCCGCAGCGCCTGGACACTGTGGCTGTACTCGGCGTTAGTTATAGCGTCCCTGAGGCCGATAAAACTAAAGGGTCCCTGTCGCCCCGGGCCATCGCAGCCCCGGGGCCCCGACATGATCGGTATAAGGGGGGGGGATTTTCAGCACATTTTTTGTGCTAAAAAACTGGGCTTATACGGGGTATATAGGGTATTTATGTTTATATAAATTATTTTTTCAATGTGTCCCAAAATATAAAAATCTCAAAATTTTCTAAAAAAATGTTGTTTTTGTGCAAATTCACAAAAAAAAATGATTAGATCGGAGCGGTGGTCGTAGGGGAAAAAGCGTCGGGAGAATGGGGGACATACCACCAGTAAACAATTGATGCACGCAGAAAAAATTTTAGAAGATCGGAAAAGGGGAAAGGCGTAAAAAATTTTAAGATTTGGGGGAATACCCAAGTTGTCCCGCTGACCAGCTAGGTTTTATTAGCAAAGATCGGCAGGGCCCCTGGTTTTTGAGCCCCCCCAGGACCCCCTTCTGATTGAAGCCACGGGATGGGCCCCCGCAGGGAAAAAGGGGTAGCCCTCGACCCCCCAAGCACGTTTCCACAACTGGTCATTAAGGAAAAATTTCTAAGGGCCTCAGGGGAAAAAAGAGAGGTCCCAATTGGAAAGGGGGGCAGGTCCTGATTTTTGGGATTCTTGCACAGGTAGTCTTAAAAAGGGAAAACCTTTCACCTGTTGTAAGCATCTCCAACCAAATTTAGTTCCAGCTTTTATACCAGCAAAGCGGGGGACTCGAGAACGGGGAGAGGGTCACTACGAAACACCAGAGGGAAACGCTAGGCGGGGTTTCCCGCCCGAGGAGATTAGTGGATTTCACCAAGTTCCTTTGGGGGGTTTTGATTGGCTAGGAACGATATAATGTCACGTTTACTATAAAAACCTGAAAATTACACGAAGTGAAGTGTAATACATATATTGTAGAAAATTAAACCTAGAGGTTTCATGGGGCCTTTAAAAATTTTTATGTTGACAACCTTTCATTTTTGTTATTTTGGTTTTGTTAAAAAATGGTTAAATTGTACAACCCAGCGGGGGGTTCTCATCCGGAAAAACCCCCCCACCCTCAGTAGCTCGATCTAAGGATCTCACCCCCTCGATGGGGTAGGATGGGCCCGGGTGTCGCTGGGCGCCCTGGCCTACTACATCTTGGAACATTCTCGAGTATTGCTCCCCTTTGGGATCAGGGAGTAGCACAATTTTTGACCCAAAAAGGGACAGTCCCGCCCCATTGTTGATTTAATCTCTTGGAAAATGCAGGATTAAAAATTTCCCAGAAAAACGTAGAAAAGTTCTCTCCCAGCCAAGGGTGAAAGGTGATTCATCTGCCTCCAGGAGACTCACTGGAAAAATGATAATTATGTCCCACTTCGAGCGCCCTGGTTGGATCCCCCAAGTGGCCAAAAAAATTTAAAACCAAAACGGGGTGTGGCGGTTATTTTAGAAAAGGCTAGTGCAGCGGTGTGGGGTCAACACGCTGTGTAAGGGCGCTTTGTTTATGTTAATACAAAAGACCAGAAGACATATACATCTTTAAATATAAAGGGGAAACCAACCGGGCAAGGACCTTTTTTTTTTGCAGGGGTGTTGGGTTTCTGCTCCAGAGGGCCCACACAAACTTAATACTACTGGGGGTTTTAAATTTGGGGGGAAACCATATTTGGGATAGGTCGGGCCCCCTACACAGCCAAGAGAGTTTTACCCCACCCATCCAAGAGAGAAAAACCCACCATCCATGGAAACACGGGAAATTTTTTGGACTACTGGAGGGCCCACAAACCCCAACAGACAATTTTTTTCACATTTTTTCCCAAACATTTCCCAATGACTTTTTCCCCAGAATAGATCTGGCACTGGTTTCCAATTTCCTTAAAAGCCTTCAGAGGGGGAAAATTCCCGGACTTTACCCCCATGGGCCATCTCGGGTTTAAGGGCCCCATAACTCAAAAGCTTACGGGCCCCGCCCTTTCTAACGGAAAAAGATCGTGGGGGGTTCCCGGGTTTAAACCTCTTAGTGGGAAAAGGAATTCCGGGGACTTCCTGAGCATATTTGGGGAAAGGGCAATACCTAAAAGTTTTAATAAAACCATGAATCAAATACTCCTCTATGTGGTCGCTGCAAAGGGGGGGGTGCTTGGGGGAAAAATACTATCATTTTATGTAAGGCAAAACGAGGGAGCCCAAAACACAAACTCAAAATTCTTCGGCGAGACTCGGGGAGACCCAAAACGCTCTGCCCCTTCCCCCCCATACAAAAGACATTTATAGAGAGGCCGGGGGAACACTTAAAACCCCTTTTTTGCAAGGACAGGCAAAAGGGGAAATGTCAGGGGGGGTCCAAAATAGGTTTTTTATGTGGGAGGAAGACGGGGAGCCCCATTGTTTGGGAAATGCCCAAAGGAAGGGAACCCTAAAGTGTCCGATAGCGTCAAAAAAATCCCCGGACTGGGGGCCGTCTGTGAAAAACCCCGGGAAACCTTAAAACAAGCATTTTTTAAATTTTTTTAAAACACAGTACAGGGAAAATTCCCATGAGGGAATTTCCAGACCCCCAAACCTTTTTAAATGGATACATCTCCCGGTTTAAAAAAACAAAAGGAAACCCCGCCTAGATTTGGAAGGGGAAATTACTGGGGGGAAAGAGGTGCGAAAGGGCCATTCTTCCCACCCCAATTGGAAAGGCCCCAGGTCCAAAAGGGCTTCTCCCCGAATTTTTATAAGACCCTTTAAGTTTAAAATTTCCCCCGTATTTGACGAAATTTTGTTTAACGCCATTTTCCCCCATTTCCAGGGGTGGAGTCTTTTCCCCAACTCCAACTACTCTAATGGTAAAAACCGAAAAAAAGGGCCCCCACATTTTTAAACGTCAAAAAGGGCCAATCCCCCTATTTAAAATTTCACGATTAAATTCCCTAGCCAAAATTAAGCAAATTTTCGCTTCCAAAATTCCTAAAAAGATATCATCCACCCGAACAGGGGGGAAATTTAAAATCAGGGGGGAGAATTCTGTCCGGAATTGAGGTGGCGCCCGGGGGCGATAATGAGGGCCCCAGAAAGAAAACACCCCAGACATCAAAGCTTCTGACCCCTTGATGCTGAAAAGGGCGTTCGCCAAACGTCTCAGGGGCCTTCCCTGGGCGCCCCCTGGCCAAGGGGGTTTTTTGGTTCCTTACTTTTCTAAACTTTTCTGAACCCCTACATTTAAAACTGTCCACGCCTTTTTTACTAAATGGCCGGGGGGGGGAAAAGGGGGGTTTTTTTTTCGGGGGGGGGCCCTATCAAAACCTTTTTTTTTTTTTGGGGGGGGGGAGGGAGCCCAAAGATCCCCTTATCCCCCTTTTTAATTTGACCTCTCAAGGGGGACCCACTGTTATACTACTATCCCAAGACCAAACATTCCGGGGCTTTGGGTGGGGGATGGAAAAAGAGACGAAACTGACTCCCATTTCAGATGAACTATTTTTGATGATACAAACCCCCAAAAATTTCCCAAGAAAGTGCTAGCCACCATAAGAGAAAAGGGGAAGACTCTCGGGTTATGAGATTAACGTAGCAAGAGCGAGGGCCCTTCTTTTAAAAAGGGACCACAAACCTCTGTGGGCAATGACACATAAAGATCCCTTTGGAGGGGTTCCCTCCCCCTTAGGGTTTTTAAAGGGGTGTTTACTTACTGGGAGACCCGTCACAAATTTCCCGGGCCCAAAATCTCAAAAATACTTTTGCGGTTTCGGCCGCCCCTCTAAAAATTTTGGGCTGGACACCTTGAACTTCATGGGGGTACCCAAATCTTATTAAATGATAAATTAAAAATTTTCCTGGGGTTTTGTACCTGTTTCAGATGTTCCCAAATCTATATCCCCCCCCAAAGAAAAAAAATTTTAAAATTTTCCCATTTACCCGCACATACATCTGGGGGGGGAAAAAGGGCGCGAGTCCCATTACATATACGTGCCAGCCAAAGGCAAATGGTGATGGGACTTCCTAATATAAGTTTTTAAAACCTGGCGGCAATGGGCAGGTACATGACAGATTGGACCCGGGCACTGAGGGTTTTTCCACGAGTAGTTGTATAAATAGATTTTTTTGGCCCAACAAAAACACTTGTAACTTCCTGCATACCACATTTTAGGGAAAATCCCTGCGAGCTTGCCTAAGTCTTTTGATGCCCCGGTTTTTTGGGAAAACTTGGAAAAAAAATGGCGACAAAACTTTGTTCCCCTCCCTACTCCCGGGCCATCTGTCTCTGATCCCCCAATCCCCATTTTCCCGGCCCCCAAGCCACATTTCAGTGTTCAATAGGTTACATTTGGGAAGGGCTTCAATCTGTAAAGCACTAAATAAAAATGCCAACCGTTGGGCCCCACTCCCATGGCGGGGCTGCAGTAATATACCCCTCCCGTACTTCCCTTTTTTTAATACCTTAGGGTTTGAATTTTTTGGGTCTGTGCTGGGGACACCTGGAAAGGGGGGGACTGGGACCCGGGGTTTGAGCAAGTCATGTTGCCCCTTTTTTACGAGACGTTCACACCTTTCCCCCATTTTTCAGAAAATATCTTGGAAAACCAAAAGAATATACTCAAATCCTCGCAATTAGCCCAAATGGGAGCAAAAAAAACACGGATTTTAACCCGATCGTATCTTAGAAGAATGCAACGCACCCCTAAAAAACCTACCCCCAAAACGTGTAACAGAAATGGACATAAAAAATGGCACAAAATGCGTATCTAAAACCTATTAAGGGGGTTTAAAAAAGGGGAAATATACCAGTACAGTGTTTTTTAAATGTGGGTTTCCCCTGGAGGGGGCCTGGGACCATTGCCCCTGGAGCTGCCCTAGATACCAAAAAAATTTGGGGCATTATTATTGCTTTTAAAAAAGAATGTCTTGTTGAGAATTTTATTTGGAAAAGCCGGGAAAGGGCCCCTTTTTGGGGGGCTGGAAGTCTCTACCCTTTCGGAATTTGGGGACCCGTCCCTTTTCATATATTTTGCCGTGGCAGCTAGAAAGGCTATATTGCAGGGATGGCTACAGCAGGCCAGCCCAACCCTTTAAAAAGTTTTTTGAAAAATGTTTGTTTCTACTGGGTAGACGGATAAAAAAAGTAAAAAACCAAAAAAAAAGAAAGGGGGACAGTTTTTTTCAACCTTGGGGGACAATTTCTTTGCGTATTTTCCACCTCACAGATGCACTTTATACATGCTTTTGGGAAAAGACTTCTTTTGGGATTTACAACAGAAAAACGCAAAGGGGGGGAACCATTTATAGAGAATTTTTTAGAGACGAAAACAGGAAAGGGGTCTCAATGTCCCAACTTTCTCGTGACAACTTTGGCGTCAATGATAATAGACGAATAACTGCACAATCGGAAAGAAGTCTACAATACATCAGGAACATGTAGATAGTCGCAGAGACTGAGGCACCTATTAGCAATAGAAGGTACATGCTAGCAAGCGGACACCATAGGTAGATACTATACTTCGATGGCCTCCAGAGGGGAGACATAATGGAGGGGGTGGGGGGGGTCGCGGAAATGCCTTTCTAAAGAAGATACTAAGTATGAGGACACTTTTTATCTGATTTGTTCAATGTTAAAATTTATGTTAGGTAAATGGAAAACAGAAAAATGAGACTGGAACAGAGGCCTGTACCATGTATCTTAGTACTTACATGCATGAGCACATGGAAATGTATTGGTAAATCATTATATGTTATCACAAATGACTGTACTGTTGAGATATTGATCTTTGTATTTTAATCAGATGTGATGTATACTCTCTGTATGCGGTTTTGAATAAAAGGATTAAAAAAAAAAAATGTTGTGTGTACTCTTGTCACTATAATATTATTTGTACATTTGTGAAATGGTGATCTAAACAATGATTTTAGACTAATTTATGTTTGCATACATCAAATTTTTAAATATATGCCGATGCGAAAAAATCTCGATATGATCTAATAAAGTGCCATGTGTTCTCATCACTATAAAATCTTTATACATTTGTGAAATAATGATCTTTGGAGTATTAAATATGTCCAATTTTATATTTTTTAAAACCAGCTTAAAGTAATCTATTTCTATGGATAGTTGCAATTAGTTCTCTTTCTTTTTTTCAGCACATTACATTCTCTATTTTATATCTAGTTCAAAATAGAGCCCTAATATAATTTTTAACTCTATTTTATAGCTTATTTAAATCCGCATACGTTTAGTTTTGCAATATATGCTAATTTAAAAATATGAAAAAATACTGTATATCTACTTAACATTATAAACTCTTTATATATTATTTCTACACTTATGAAATAGTAATCTTGGACAATAATTGAGGACTGATTGCCTGTTTGTATACATTTAATTTTTCAATATATGCCGGTGTACAAAATCCCTAAATAATCCAGTGAAGTGTATATATATATATTATATATATATATATATATATATATATATATATATATATAAAATATAGAGATCGTCGCTCTATGAGCATGGAGGAATAAACCTACCATTCTTTTGATTTCTGTTTGGAGTGCCATGGATTTCTTTCTCTATCTCTCTCTCTCTATCTAGTGTCTGTTTTAGTGTTTACTTTGTTTCCTTTTTAATTTGTTTAATTTACAAACTGTCCTGAAAATATATTTCAGGTGTCCTTCAGATGATGCAGACGAGGATTGGAGCGCTACAAAGTGCGATTGATAGGTATGTGTCATAGTCTTCTGAATTATACCGTATGCTGACTTCCTATGTGCTGTATATTAAACAAATGCCTTTGTCCTTACAGAATCAGAACTAAGATTGTTGATCCATATAACAAAATTGTATCACGCACTGCACAGCTGGCACGTCTTCAAGTAAGTACATAGCACTCTGCATGAATGAAGTGACTCTTTCTTCAAGGGGTGTTCCCCTTCTCGTTGGTTAGCTTTAAAGGGAACCTGTCACATAGATTATGCCCCCCCCTTGCTGAGGGCAGAACAAGCTAGTGTCAGACCTGCTGTTTCCAGCGCTGTGTCCCTTATTCTGTAAGATGCTGTAGTTTTCGTGTATTTAATGCTCAAATCTGCAGTTTTCAGCCAGAAGAGTCATTTGAAGAGTCCTTCAAAGAGTCAGTTTTTTTCAAACCCGGCCAATCGGAGGCTAGCCCCGCCCACCTCAACTGATAAACCTATTACTTTGAATAGGTAGAAACACGTGAATAACTATCAGTGGGCGGGGCTAGACTTTGGTGGGCGGGGCTAACACCTGCTTATGAATAAGATTTGAGCATTAAATGCTCAAAAACTCCAGCATCTTACAGAATAAGAGACACAGCGCTGGGAACAACATGTTTGTCACTGGCTTGTACTGTCCTCAACAAGGGGGGCATAACTTATGTGACAGGTTCTCTTTAAACATGAAGGTAAATAAATATTATTACCTGATACATTTCTGTTCTGATTTTGCTTCATTCCAAAGATACAGCAAGTTCTCTATCCTGTTTGTTTACAGATAGTTTCTTAGGTTATTGACAACCTCTCTGCTCTAGCCGCTCAGCTCCTCTGGCTGATCAGACGTAAAGCGCAGGTGTGAAACTAGGAAACCTTATGTAAACAAGCAGGATAGAGAACTTGCTGTATCTTTGGAATGAAGCAAAATCAGAACAGAAATGTAGAACTAATTATGTTTGTTTACCTTTGCCTACATGTCTAAAGCTAATCAGAGATGTAAGCAGTTCATACACATTAAGTAGACAGTTGATGGCACATGGCTGTTCAGTTCACCATATATTATATAGGGAACATAAAAAAGTAGTATTTTTTATATAGTATAAGATTAAAAAAATGCCATTCTTTTATCCACTGTGCATTGTATATTGCATTAAATTGATTCTGCTGGTCATTGCAATTATAGAAATCTAAATTCTCTTTCAAAAAAACAAAAAAAACACTCCCTATTATTTTTCTGTTTTTTTTTTTTTTTACTGCTTTGCATGGCTATACTCAGAAACCCATAACTGTTTTTATTTGTTTTTGCTGTCACTGGACACTGTGTAAAAGTTTTTTCTTTCTTAGGGTATGTTTACACGGGGTATTGCGGCGCGTACTGTATGTGCCGCAATACGCTGGGTGTTTTAGAAGTACACGCTGGCCAGCCCGTACTTCTAAAGCGCGGGGGACAGCCCCATTCACTTCTATTATCCACGGTGCGTAAACGGTGGGAAAAAGTGACATGTCACTTCTTTCTCCCAGCATACAATACGCGCATATTGTACACCGAGGAAAAGAGCTACGAATTACCGTAATTGTGGGACGCATTTCGGGCGTATTGCAGAGCAATTATGCGCCGAAATACGTCCCGCAATTGCGAGGTTTGAGCGGACCCTAAGGGGCAAGCTATATTTTTTATCGGTATCATTTAGGGCATATGTATCTTTTTGATTTCTTTTATATCAATATTTTTGAAAGATGAGGGGACCCAACAATTTAGTATATTATGATTTTACCTCTCTGCAGTTTAACTCTCCCATTTAGAGCGTGGTGAGACAACCTCTTTAAGGAAAGACTGAGACTTCTAGTAATAAATCCTTTCTTGGTTTTGGCTTTAAAAAACTGCATCTAAAACGCTGAAAGTGTGAACGCAACCTTAAGGTTGCTTTCACTTTAAAGACTAAGGGATAATAATGTTTATAACTACTAAGGGCATACCCTAAGGGTATGTTCACACGGCGTATTGGTGTGCGTACTGTATGTGCTGCAATACCCCGCTGTATTTTAGCAGTACGCGCTGTTCAGCACGTACTTCTAAAGCACAGGGGGGCTGGCCGCCCAGCCGGACCCATTCACTCGCTTTATCAGCGGCGGGTAAGCGCACAGAAGAAGTGACGTGTCACTTCTCTCCCCCGGCGTACAATATGAGCGCATTGTACGCCGGGGGAGACACGACGTAATTCTTAGTCCTCTATGAGAGCTATGAATTACCGTAATTGCGGGACGCATTTTGGCCGTATTAGAGCGCAAATATGCTGCGAAATGCGTGCCGCAATTACGCCATGTGAACATCCCCTAAACTGTGGTTTATTTGTAAGAAACTTTAGTTTGATTCGAGTGTAAACGAAGTTATTGGGAAGAGGTTTTTTTTTTTTTTCCGAGGTCCTATAGAACAGACGTGTTTTTCCTGCATTCTCTTTACATCTCGAATATAATATCGAATCTTCCTTTTTTTTGGAGCAGGGTTCTTTCTTAATTTTATTTGTAAATACGTTAATCTTAAAAATGTACATACAAGTTTTTTTTCTCTGGAATCTCATTTTGTCAGAAACGGGCAATATGTCTTATTATTCACTAGAGGGCAGTCTGTCACTTAGTTTAGAAAGATATACTACATATGTCAGACATAGCATGGTAGGCAGTGATCTCCTAATGGAGGTGTGCTTGTGATGTATAATGATAGGCTTTATTACCCTGTCTGCATAATTATTAGGCAAGTTATGTTTTTGAGGATTAATTTTATTATTGACCAAATCACTGCTAGTACGAAGTAATAATTGCGAAAACTCAACAAAAACTACAAGATCACTGCTAGAAATGAGTAACCTAATGGATATATATAAAACGTAGCTTTTAATAGACCATAGCATAAAATAATACTCAAAAAAATCAGAATACTCCACACAGAACAGGGTCACAATATGTCATATAAACAAAGGGGTCAAGTTAAAGGATCCAATACATCCAGATTTCTCATTAGTAGGATACGATCCTTGTATATCCTTATGGTTCAGTGGTGTTTAGACAAAAAACCTCCAAATGCCCCTGAAACTCCTTCACATCCAAATTTCTCATTAGTAGGGTATTATATCCGTGTGATTCCAGGGAAAGTACAGTAAAGGACATATAATGACTCCGGGTGATCCTTCTGGAAATACATAAGGGAAACCCCTGAAAAGAATGACCCCACACAATGACCCTTACCTGGACCTATTACTCGACCCCTTTGTTTATATGACATTTTGTGACCCTGTTCTCTGTGGTGTACTCTGTTTATTTTTACCTTTATTTTATATTGTGATCTACTAGGCAATGTTCACACGGCTTATTCTAGCCGTAATTGCGGGACGGATTTCGCCCGCAGTTACGGCTTGAACAAGGGTCGGGGGAGCTGCTCGCCGGCCCCATAGACAATGCATTATTTACGGTGCATACGCACCGTAAATAATGTGCATGTCACTTTCTCCTCTCTCCCCCCCCCCCCCCCCCCCGTGGCGGATTCGCTGAGCGGAGAGGAGAGACTGAATCCATAGTTCTCTATGAGAGCAGTGGATTACCATAATGACAGGGACGGATTGGAGCCGTACAGCAGCGCAAATACAGCGCGCAGTACGGTTCCAATCCGCACTCAACTAAGCCGTGTGAACGAGGCCTTATAATCTTTGTTTTATATCTATCCATTGATTAGGTTACTTGTTTATGGCAGTGATCTTTTAATTTTATTATTGAACAACTACACTGCTGTCGGTCAATCCACAATGTTAATAAACCTTAAAGCTGAATATTTCAGAAAGTGCAGGTGATACTTTGGCTTTCTTAGGAGAATCTCTATGTGTGCATAATTATTGGGCAACTAACTAAATGAAAAGTGAAAATGTTTGTATCTTATTTTCTCGATTAAAGTGAGAATAATAAACAACTCAAAGTTTAAAAAAAAAAACTTTTCTGACCACCCAAAAAAGGAACTTGGTGACCAATAGAGCCACCCTTTCTTTCAAATAACAGTCACAAGTCTTCCATCATGGTTTTCTTAAAAGATGAAGACTTTTTCTTTTACCACTGCTTGAAGAATGAGTCTTTGAAAAACTGCATATTGATTTTGTATCGATCTTCAACCCAAAAATGTTTAAAAAGCTCATCTTTAATAATACCAGCCCATAGCCGTACCCCACCTCCACCTTGCTGGTGTCTGTACCCATTACTGATCAAGCCAAATCCAGACCCATGTATCTGGTCCACCAAGAGTCACTCTCATCAGTCCATAAAACGTTTTAAAAAAATCTGTCTTCAGATATTTCTTGGCTCAGTCTTGACTTTTCAACTTCTTTTTCTTGTTTAGTGGTCGGGTTTCAGCTCCTTATCTTGGCCTTGTCTCTGAGGACTAAACACCTTGTACGTCTGTGTCTTGTTCAGTGGTGGTCGGATTTCAGCTTTCCTTACTTTGGCCATGTCTCTGAGCACTGAATACCTTGTACTTCTTGGTTCTCCTGGGAGGTTGCAGTTCTGGAATATGACAACATAGGAGTATAAGACTATGTTCACACGGCTTAAAATTGGACGTATTTCAGTCCGTAATTACGCGCCGCACTGCGCGAATTACAGCTGGAATACGTCCCAGTCATTACGGTAATCTACAGTTCTCATAGAGAACTATGGATTACGTCTCCTCTCCCTGATCGGCGAATCCGCCGCGGGGGGAGATCAGTGACATGTCATTTTCTAGCGGCGTATACGCACCTTTAGTAATGATAGTCTATGGGCCGGCGAGGTGCCGGCCCCCGTCCACACGGTGTAATTGCGGGGCGTAATTACGCCCCGCAAATAAGCCGTGTGAACATAGCCTAAAGGGTTCCTGGTCACACATTTCTTGCGACCCTGTTAACTATTTGCAGCGAAAGGTTTGGTTCTGTGATCATGCCATAATATCTTGGCAATTTCAAGAGTGCTGCATTTCTCTGAAAGACTTTAACAATTTTTGATTCCCTTTTTTGGCCCATTTTGCCTGAGAAAGCAATCTGTCTAATAATTATGCACACCTTGATTTAGGATATTAGTCACATTCTCCCTCATTACACAAATACACATCACCTGAATATGTTTCATCCAATAAGCATTCTAGTTTATATAAAGCCCCGTTTGTAATTTTGCCAAATGAGGGGAAACGCCTAAATATACCACATTCTTAGGCTATGTTCACACGGCTTAACTGCAGGACGTAATTACGCCCCGCAATTACGCCGTGTGGACGGGGTTGGGGCGGGAGTGGGGGAGTGAGCGGCACCTCGCTGCCCATAGACTTGCATTACCAGCGGTGCGTATACGCCTCTGGTAATTCACATGTCACTTATCTCCCTGCCCGGCGTATTCGCCGAGCAGGGAGAGGAGACGTAATCCATAGTTCTCTACGAGAACTGTGTATTACCGTAATGAATGGGCTGTTTTCAGCCCGTAATTTGCGCACTTCGGCGCGTAATTACGAACCGAAATACGGCCCATTTTAAGCCGTGTGAACATGGCCTTACAGACTTGTGTCGTTGTTAACATGTGATGTCCTTCAAGCCACACATCCAAGACCTTACCTCTGTCTGCTGCCTCCACCTGAAAACTATATCTCTTGGATCCGCTCATTCCTTAACGTCGATACTGCAAAAATGCTAGTCTGTGCCCTTGTCATCTCCCACCTAGACTACCGCAACACCCTTCTCTGTGGCCTCTTGTCTAGCACTCTTCCTCCCTTTCAAACCATCCTCAACTCTGCTGTCGGTCTTATCAACCTCTCTCCTCCCTCCTTCTCTACCTCCCCTCATGAAATTTCCACGCCTCACAGGACCCTCTTGTCAGCTCCTCACACAACCATCTCCAAGACTTCTCCCGTGCTTCCCTCATACTCTGGAACTCATTACCACAACACATTGAAATCTCTGCCACCTTCTCTAGTTTCAAAAGCAACCTACCACCCCACAAACATGTTTAGCTTCTGTCTCTTTTTTTCCTCCTTTGTAGATTGTAAGCCTTCACCTGCACGTTCCTCTCTCCCTCTGTACCATTGTCATTGTACTTTGTCTGACATATGTTTTGTATGTAACCCCTCTCAAATGTACAGTGCCCTGGAATTGTGCTTTAAAATAAAAAATAATAAAGGGCTTTGCTAAAGTTGGCTGGCAGACTGTCGAACCCAAGTTATGTAGTTGGAGTAGACCAAGTTCATGGTGTCAGAATCTGTTAGTGGATATCTGCAGGCTCATTCTAAATCATTAGGTGGACCTAGAAGGCTTTGGGGGAAGACTGTTGTGTCTTAAGATACTGCAGAAGCATTTGACACTATTGAGTGGGGTGTCACTGGACTGTCCTGCAGAAGTTTGGCTTTGACTTGCACTTTATGCGGATAATCTATTGCTACTTTTGAGACCGATAAATTTTTTTGTTACCAGTAGTCAATCAATCAATTCCCTTTGGAACATTATGTAGGCTGTCCATAAATTAGACAAAATGCACATTAATGCTGCTGAAACCTATTAACACTCAACAGTAATAAATATAACCATTACACCATATGTCGTTGAATTGAAATGTTTAAGGACTGGGATAACCAGTAAGGTCAATGACGAAATATGCTTTAATTTACAACCTCTGTTAATGAGAATGTAAGATAAAATAGATGTTTGGGTTAAGCAGCCTCTCTCATCCCTGGGGAGGACAAATGTGATCAAGATGACGCTAATGCCGCAATTTTATACATTATTCATAATGCACCAATATGGATCCCTAAATATAGGTTTAGGAGATTGCATAATTTATTTAGGGACCTGGTGTGGAAATGCAAATCCTTAAAATGAAGCTGGAAAGACTACAGCTGCCTGAGAAGGAGGGGAGTTTGCCTGCTACGTGCCAGGATCTTAGCTGCACACTGCTAACATTTTAGGGGCTGTGATGCAGACAAGAATTAGAAGTCTTGCGATAAATTAATTTCTCATGTAGGGGGTGAAGTCCTGCTGTTAGACGCCTTAGAAACGCATAGACTCAAAAGGGAGGCGACGGGTACGTCAACCCTTCTATCACTGCATAATGTGTGGTGGCTATGTAAAAAGCCATTTGATGTACTAGAATGCTGTAAGTACAAGCCCCTGTGACATGACCCTTGTTTGGAAGAAATCTATGGTGTTAAATATTTATACCAAATATATTTTAAGTTTTTTTTTTTAAATGTTTTACACAGTTTAGAGAGGAGTTTTACAGATACTATGTTAGGGTATGTTAACACATTGTAATTGCAGGGTGCTACAATATGCTCGAAATGCGCCCCGCAATTACGGTAATTATGTCCGTGTTCCCCGACGCGTATTGAACGGCAGGTTAAAGAGGTGACATGTCGCGCCAGGGGATGATAGAAGTCAATGGGACAGCTCCCCAACCTCCCTCTCCCTCCTCCCCACGCTTTAGAAGTACACGCTGGCCAGCATGTACTTCTAAAACACCCGGCATATTGCAGCGTGTACAATACTCGCCGCAATACACAGTGTGAATATACCCTAATACTTTGATAGGGTAAACTTAGACTAGGAATGCTCCAAATCAAAGTGTCTCAAGTTGAGTGTAAATTTAGGTGTATAGGAGTAGACACTTTTGTAGCACATCAATCCATGCCCCTTTTAGATAAGCCCCACCCTTTACTGCTAAACCACACTGACAAGACTTTTAGTACAATTTCATTAGAAAATCTGCCCCATTGTTCCATCAATTTAAGCATATGACTCAGATCCATGACCGTTTGGCATATATTAATCAGAACTGTTAGATTACAAAATAAAATCCGGAACCATGAAGGGCCCTTTAGCATGTTAAAGCCTATGGTTTAAGTACCTGGGGGCCCTTTTAGAACAGCAGTCTCAACCTTAAAGGGAACCTGTCACATAGATTATGCCCCCCTTGCTGAGGGCAGCACAATCTCGTGTCAGACCTGCTGTTTCCAGCGCTGTGCCCCTTATTCTGAAAGATGCTGGAGTTTTAGAGCATTTACCCCTCAAATCTTATTCATGAACAGGTGTCGGCTCCACCGACCAAAGGATAGCTCCGCCCACTGACCGTTATTCACATGTTTCTATCTATTCAAAATAATAGGTTTGTCAGTTGAGGTGGGCAGGGCTAACCGCAGGTGGGTGGGGTTTGAAAAAAACTGACACTCTGAAGGACCTTCGAATAACTCTTCTGGCTGAAAACTGCAGATGTGAGCATTAAATACACAAAAACTACGGCATCTTACAGAATAAGGGACACAGCGCTGGAAACAGCAGGTCTGACATTACATTGTTCTGTCCTCAGCCAGGGGGGCAAAAACTACACTCACCGGCCACTTTATTAGGTACACCATGCTAGTAACGGGTTGGACCCCCTGGATTGAGATCTGGTGACTGTGGAGGCCATTTGAGTACAGTGAACTCATTCTCATGTTCAAGAAACCAGTCTGAGATGATTCCAGCTTATATGACATGCGCATTATCCTGTGAAAGTAGCCATCAGATGTTGGGTACATTGTGGTCAATAAAGGGATGGACATGGTCAGCAACAATACTCAGGTAGGCTGTGGCGTTGCAACGATGCTCAATTTGGTACCAAGGGGCCCAAAAGAGTGCCAAGAAAATATTCCACACCCCATGACACCACCCACCACCAACCTGAACCGTTGATACAAGGCAGGATGGATCCATGCTTTCATGTTGTTGACACCAAATTCTGACCCTACCATCCGAATGTCGCAGCAGAAATCGAGACTCATCAGACCAGGCAACGTTTTTCCAATCCTTCTACTGTCCAATTTCGATGAGCTTGGGCAAATTGGAGCATCAGTTTCCTGTTCTTAGCTGAAAGGAGTGGCACCCGGTGTGGTCTTCTGCTGCTGTAGCCCATCTGCTCAAAGTTCGCCGTACTGTGCGTTCAGAGATGCTCTTCTGCCTACCTTTTTGTTGTAACGGGTGGCTATTTGAGTCACTGTTGCCTTTCTATCAGCTTGAACCAGTCTGCCCATTCTCCTTTGACCTCTGGCATCAACAAGGCATTTGCGCCCACAGTACTGCCGCTCACGTGATGTTTTTTCTTTTTCGGACCATTTCTCTGTAAACCCTAGAGATGGTTGTGCGTGAAAATCCCAGGAGATCAGCAGTTTCTGAAATACTCAGACCAGCCCTTCTGGCACCAACAACCATGCCACGTTCAAAGGCACTCAAATCACCTTTCTTCCCCATACTGATGCTCGGTTTGAACTGCAGGAGATTGTCTTGACCATGTCTACATGCCTAAATGCACTGAGTTGCCGCCATGTGATTGGCTGATTAGAAATTAAGTGTTAACGAGCAGTTGGACAGGTGTACCTAATAAAGTGGCCGGTGAGTGTATGTGACAGGTTCTCTTTAAGATCGGTAAATCATCCGCATATAGGAAAAATTTCAATTTCAGTAACATATAAAATTATTGCCCAGGTCACACTCGGCAATGGCAGATGTATGTTTTGTTTGTTTTTTTTTCTTCGCATGATTAGCTTATATCATGGGGAAAGAGTGGTGCTTGTTTTTTGCTTTTATACCTTTTTAGGGTTTTTTTTCTACTTTTTTAATATTTATTTCTTCTTACCTTTTTTTTTAAATTTTTTTATACTTGTTCCAAAACGTGACTGTTAGGCTATGTTCACACGGCTGATTTCAGAACTGATTCACGTCGGATTTCCGACGTAAATACGTTCCGAAATCAGTTGCAAATCAGTTTCAAATAAGTGCCACTAAGTGTGGCACGTATTTGGAACTGATTTTCCCGACGGATTCACATCTCCATTCATTATATTTGGTGAATCCGTCCGGAAATAATTGACATGCACACGCAATCCGGAACGGAAGTAAGTGTCGTCTGAACGACGACACGAAATTTCCCATTAAAATCAATGTAAAACGGCCAGTTACTTGTTTGTAACTGATTTTGCAACGGATTTGCGGAGTAAATACGGCTGCAAATCCGTTGCGAAATAAGCCGTGTGAACATGGCCTTAGGTATGTTCACACGGCTTAATTGCAGGGTGTACAGTACGTCCCGCAATTAAGCCGGGTCTTCGGGAGTCTCACCGGCTCCATAAACATGCATTAGCGCCGTGAATAAATGACATGTCAATTATCTCTCCGTGCGTACAATACGATCGTATTGCATGAGCGGGGAGAGGAGGCGTAATCCATAGTTCTCTGTGAGAACTGTGGATTACCATTACCATATTAGAGCGCAGTACACTCTCAATACGTGGCGAAATGCGCCCCAAAATAACATAGCCTTACTGTTGTAAAATGTTGAAGTATATGGCTTAACAGCAATGTAATTTGCCAATTGTCAGTCAGCCTGTCAAGCCTTGCCTCAAGCTCGGACTGGCCCACAGGGGAGTAGGAGAAACTCCCAGCCTGCTCTCTTCTGTCCTGGAGATGTCTCAGGGGTGCCGTTTGCCCTCAGATAAAGTTCTCAGGGACTGCATGTGGCCAGTAGGCCTCATGTTTGAGACCCCTGTTCTAGAACATTCTAGGTTGTAGTGAGAATTTGATATGGGACAAATAGCTAAGAAACTAGAAGGGTGTGCAGCCATCATTGATTCAGTTCTTTCTTAAACCCTTGGCGGCATTCACTGTACATGTAGAGTTGATGCGTGCCAGGGAAATATGCCGCAGGCTAAACGTGTATAGGAGGGAGGATGTCCTACACAGAGGTTGGGGAGGACACAGGTTTCTTTATATTTTAAAATGAATTCTGTTCATGTGAATTTATGTTCTAGTACTTTTCAAATGAAAAGGCTTGATTTAAAGAAATGAATATGCAGGGGGTTTGTCCGCTGTTACCCAGTTCCATTAGTGTTGTCCTACCTTTGCTTTCTTTTTCTCTGAAATATACCTAATGCTATTAACCTGCCTGGCTATATGTGCGAGAGGACGTTTGACTTCGATCCTTGTACTGTAGCAGCAATCTAATTGAAGCCGTGTTATATTTTTGCTCTCCTATCCAATCCTTCATTATGTGCGGGAAGATGTAGCTAGCACTCTGGGTGGTACAGTTGCCAAGGCGACCATACAACGCCCTGGGAGTCTCCATTCATGGGTTTTTTTAAATTAGAATTAGGATCTACTTCCTCAGACATAGTACAGTTGCAGAGGATCTGTACCAAAGTCTATTATTATTAATAATAATAATAATATGTATCTTAGAGCGCCATTGATTCCAAGGCGCTGTTTATTCAAGGGGGGGTACATACATAACATAAATGAAGCAAGTACAATGGTGACAATAGATGACTAACAACTGGTACAGATGGAAAGAGGACCCTGCCCGCGAGGGCTTATAATCTACATGGGAGGAGGAAAGAGACAGAAGGTGAGGGGCAGACATGTTTGTGTTGGGTGTAGTGACAGCTGAGTTATTGTAGATTATAGGCAATCCTGAAGAGATGGGTTTTCAGGTTACTTTTGAAGCTAGTGAAAGTGGTGTAGAGTCTGATGTGTTGGGGCAGTGAGTTCCAGAGTATGGGGGAAGCGCGGGAGAAGTCTTAGAGACGGTTGTGTGAGGAGCTGACACGGGGAGAGGAGAGCAGAGCAGAAAGTCCTATGAGGAGCGGAAGTTGCAGGGGGGAGAGATATCTGGAGATTAAGGAAAAGATGTATGGAGGGGAGAGGTTAGAGAGAGCCTTGTAGGTCATGGTTAATAGCTTGAAATTAATTCGCTGGGCAATGGGTAGCCAATGAAGGGATTGGCAGAGGGGAGAGACAGAGGAGGAGAGAGCTGGATAAGACAGGCAGCAGAGTTGAGGATGGTTTGAAGGGGAGCAAGAGTGCTAGACGGGGGGCCGCAGAGATAGATGTTGCAGTAGTCTAGGCGGGAGATGACAAGGGCATGCTACCTGTCCATGTCCACCTGTGCCAAGTGTCGTACTGTGAAATAATCTGGACGTCTGTTTGAGGGGGTATTTTTGTGTCTTGCTCCGTAATTATCTATGGTTAAAATATAATTTAATTTACTAAAAAAAGCTTAATTATAAAATATGTCTATGCCCTATCATCCAAATGGTCAACATCCAAAAGGAAAAAGAAGAAACACCAGGCAAAAAAAAAAGTGTCATTCAGCTGATGATGCTGGGTATCTAGATTTAATAGGGAATAAACACAAAAATATGGTTGCTCACGGTGTGCCCAATGATTCACCAGGTTATGTGTCAATTCTTGTTAATGTCCATTTCTTCTTGAATCATCCCTGGTATATTTTAGGCTTTGTAAGAAAAGTAAAGAGAAAAAAAATTGTGGATACGTAACTTTCCTTAGGGTCCCTGTAAGACCGTTTATTGATTCAGAGTAGCCCCCCCGAAAAGGGGGGGCCCCCTTTTCAGGAACCCCTAGTATTCTTATTCAAACTTTAAAAATTTCCCCCTCCCCCAAAAATTATCTGTTTTCCTTTTCCAAAATTTTTCCCGTTACTCCTCTAATAGGATATTCATAAGATGTAGAGAGCTCTCCATGAGTTCTTTCTCCCACTTTTTCAGGACCTGAGGGGTACAGGACTTGGAGGCTGGGTGGACCATTAGTCTTAGTCCCTTGAAGAGTACCTTACCCCAAACAAAAAAACACAAAATATAAAGAAATGAAATAAGCTTTTTTCCAATACAGTAATTTGCAATGCGAGGGTCATTATTTTTGCAGGGGAAAAGATTTTCTTTTACTTTTTTAGCAGAGTTTGTATGTAGAAAGGGATTCTTTTGTTGAGCCATACCACCCCGAAAAGGGGGGCCGGGGGAATAGTGCTAATACAGTACAAAGCACAGCACTGAGGACATAGTGGGGGAAGGGTTTTTAGGGAAATTTCATTACACTGTGCTAGTGTTCCATCCCTCACAGACATAGAAGCAGAAAATCAGTGTGACATGATGTGATTAAGGCTCCCCCTGCACAGTGGGCTCTTCAGTCAGAGGAAGGAGATTTATACAAAAGTCATCCATCAAGTGTTATGGACTTGGCCCCCACTTCGAGCTGTCTTAAAAGGGGCCGCACTTTTTTTAAAAAAAATGAATTTTTTAAAGGGGAAACGCTTTGATTTCCCTAATGAAGTATATTTAAGGAAGTGTTTGTATTTTAGTCTCCTGTTATTTCATGAGGTTTCCCTGGAGGTGATAGGTACTCTTTAAGGACAATACCAGTTTTAATATAGTTCTCCAAACTTTTTGTTTCCCACCACGATTTTGTATTTTGTTTATTCCCGGTGTATAGATCTCTCAATGGTGATTTTAAATTTGGTGTTGCTGTTGTTCTATTCACATATACTTTTTGTGGTGCAGCCAGCCCTGTGTCTACTCCTGCCGGTTTGCTCAGAAAACCATCCATAACAAATTATCAGAAGACTCTAACAGAAATTTCTCAGTATCTTCCACAGAAAACTTCAACATTTTTATCTGCGGTTAATATACAACGTTTAATTCTACATAAAAAACACACTTTTCTATAAACATGACCGTATTATCCAGAATGGTCAACATACCACAAAAGGAAAGGCAAAAAAGAAGGCTCAGGTGTCATTCAGCTGATGATGCAGAGGACTCTACCTCCTGACATTGTATTTTCATACGTTGTCTATGTGCACCACCTCACAGGAGCCTAGTGGAAAGGGATGATGCATCTCATATGGCAGATTTTGTGGTAAAAGTACAGCCTACATTATTGGCTGTGGATTTTTTAGTTTTTCACTATTTTTAAGGTTGTTTTTTGTAAAGAGATGAAGAGTGGTTAGTCTGATGTGAAGCTGGAGCGTCCAGTCTAATGAGTGTTCCTTGGTACACATGCAGTAAATGGGATTCATTATCATTATTTTGCATTTAATCTATATGGCTGCTGGAAGCTTTCAAGTGTCTCCTATAAATGTGCTAAATCTGTTTTAATTTTCAGTCTGCTTGTGATTTACTTCGGAGAATTATACGTATCTTGTACCTCAGCAAGAGACTTCAAGGTCAGCTGCAGGGTGGTAGCAGAGAAATTACTAAAGCAGCCCAGAGCTTAAATGAGTTGGGTAAGTTCACATTTTACTTTATACATCTGTGTAAAGAACATACACAAGGATTTCTTTCGTTTTTTTTTTTTTTTTTAAATTCGTGCTAGGAAGATGAAAGGGGAAAAAGAAACTGTGCTGTCCTTGTGTAGTAATATGCAGTATCTTGTATAGAACTAATTAGCCTCTCACCTTGCAAAGTTGTACAAGTGGATGCACAATTGTCACAAAGCCTTAAGCCATGGTTTGCTGCTCCTCCTCATTCATGGTCGCCTCACACCTTCACATTATAGACACATTTTCTTTCCAAAACCCCTGCAGAGGCAGTATGACAGCACAAATCCACAAAAGTGACCTTGGAATTGCCCCAAAGTATATGTGTGCTGTGAACATGGGCACACCAATTTAATTGTATAAAAAGGAATAGTATTAAAGGGGTTTTGCCATGAAATGAGTTCCTTACCTCTTATCTGCTCAGGAGAGAAGATAAACAAAGCATGCTGAGTCATGAAGGGCTGCAGGGGTGAGAGGGAGAGGGTTGAGCAGAGAGTGAGGAAGAAGGGAGAGTCTGCAATGTTTACTCAAATAATTACGTTATAACCAGTGGATTCTCTAGACAAAAGACACAGGCTCATTCACTGCACTTTCTCCCCAGCCCCTTGCAAGCTCCTTCATGTTCCCTGTCATCGAATAAGAAGTGCAAACACGCAAGTGCGGCCAGATCGGCTCCTGTCAGTGTCCTGGTCGTGTCTAATATAAACTTTCAGGAAACTAAGGGGGACTGAGCAATGCTGTAGCTTTCACAGGCTTCACTTTTTGTAATCACATATATTTAGAAAAGTGATTAAATACCCATTTTGGAGGATCCTACGTCAACTTTACATAGGGGTTGTCTCACTACAAGGATTGCTTTTAATGTTAAAGATCTTGCAAAAACAAGTCACTTTGCAATATATGTCCATTAACAGTGTCCTACCTATTCCTAGATATCCCCTCTTGTATGAGCTGCATCAGCTCCTCAGGTCGCTATAGCTACAGACCTGTTTGATCTATCCTGATACGCTGCCAGCACTGGTTGCTATACCTACAGACCTGGCTTCTACTGCAGCCTAGTGGAAGTCGGTGAACACACCCCTGAATTCAAAGTGAAACCAAGAAAACAGGACTATGATAAGATGAATCAATGTAGTGAGACAACCCCTTTAATAATAATAATTTCCTTAGTCATTTTTGGGGTTTTGTTACCTCCCCCTCCAGTGGCTATTAAAATGAAATTTGTCAGTTCTTTTAAAGTAATATTCCAACAATGAGTCATTTGGAATGAATCCTTGCTGGGCAGATGAATATTTTAGAAGTTTATAGGCCTTAGCTTGTGGTTACCAGCTTTGTTGCTGCTATTCTAGGCTACCAATGTCCCATCTAGGTGATCACAACATACGTCTTCTAAACTTGATCTTGGTTGCCTGACCATGGTCAATCCACCCATTCAATGTGGCATATTTAGAGAGGTAGCTGGAAATCTGGATATTTGGCGAACAAGCTGATACTTCAAATTTTATTTAATCCATGTCACAGTAAAAACCCTGTGATATGTATTTGTCAATTATAGCATTATTTCAGGCCAGTCCCCTTTCAGGTGGTTTATGCACTCCTATCTGAGAGCATGGCGTAATGGAAGAGATGGTGGGAGAGAAGCTGATAGGTCTATATGATTTGGAGCAAGACTTCTGAATTCAAAGACTAGACTCCTTACGTGACTGTGGGAGTCTTTCTAACCCTGCCCACATAGTGATTGACAGCTTTCCCTGTATCAGTGTGTGTACAAAGCAAACTGTCAATCACTGTGTATGGACGTAGTAAGCAGTACTTAGAGTTTTGTGGATTTTTTTTTTATCTTTTTACTCAGAAATCCTGCTCCAAATCATACAAACCTGTATTTCTCAGAGCTCGGCTTCTCTCCCTCTATCACATCCCGCTTTCAGATAGAATAGCTAAAACAACTTGACAGGTTCTCTTAATAGAGGTGCTTGATGGTGCTCTGTGGTAGATGGAATCCCACCAAAACCAGTCCTTTACTGGTTCACTAATAATGTGACTCCTATTATGACTAGGATGGTCACATACGAAGTATGAGGGTCACTTTTGTAGTGATACAAAGCGCATAATAACACTGCACTACCAAAAACCGCTATTTTATGACATAATTACCACCTTTGGCTATGCGTTTTCACAAGAGCTTGCATGTTGCTCTCATAAATAATCTACACAAGGTGACCCATTGATTGACAGCTGCTATGATAACATAATTGCTAGGAAGATATTGCCCACACCATTCACTGGTCCAACAGATGGAAGTAAGGCCTCGTTCACACGACGGATTTGGCCGCGGGTTTCGCCGCGGCTCTCGCAGCCAAATCCGTGTCGGTGCGCGCCGCAAACTCGCGTCTCCCGACGCGGGTTTGCGGCGCTGGGGGTGGGCATGGCCTCGCTGCGGGAGGGTCGTGGTTCGGGGCGCGGCTTGCGCCGAGGGCTTGCCCATATGCAAATTAAGAGCAGGGGGCAAGCCGCGCACCACCCGCGGCGACACCTGCGGCGCTGCCCACGGCAGCACCGCGCGGCCGCCGCGCAGAGCACTCCTGTCAAGAAAAGACAGGAGAGTTCTTCACCGTAAGGGGTCTGTCTGCGCGGATCCCCGGAGCCCGGCCAAACCCCCCGGCGTGGGAATAATATTAACGCGGTTCCCATAGGAAACCAAGTTAATAATCTTGGCGCGGTTATGACCGCGGAAACCGCTTCGGAAACCCGCGGGCCCTTTAACGCGGCCAAATCCGTCGTGTGAACAGGGCCTAAGAAGGTGTCAAATCCACGTCAATGGGTGCATTTTTTTTTTTTTGTTTAGAGGAATTCAGTTAAAGGAGTTGTCTCATTACAAGCTTTCAGCCTACCTTAGTGTCTGGCAGCAAAGGGTTTTTGAATTCAGGGGCATGCTTCTTGCTGCCTTTTCTCCTCTACCACCCCTCCCTCAGCACACAGAAAGCCTCCTCCAAAAACTTCTATACCAGCAGGGGGAAAGGGGAGGGGGTTTGCTGCCAGAGTTAACCCCGTGTGTGCCTGCCTAGGTCTGCTGCAGGCTGCGGATCACAGCTGTGTCAGGAGCACGGGAGAGGGCCCGATCTATGAGTGTGGAGAGGTCTGTGAAGCTGTGTATGCTAATAGCAGAGCAGGGGGGATGCAAGTTTTTCATATACCCCTGCTTAGCATACAAATCTCCACATCTCAAGCAACAAACAAACAAACCCTGTCAGAACAGACACAGGGCAGCTGTGAAGTGAGTTACTATAATCACGATGTGTCACTAATTCAGCAGAGCAGGGAGGGATATGAACCGTTCACATGCCCCCCTGATCTGTTCTATTAGTAATAGCCCAGAGCTCCACAGACACATCATGATTAAAAGTAACACACTTCACTGCGGGTCAGCCTCATCTCTGCTCTCCTCAATCTGTGTAAGAGCAGGAGGAAACAGTGCACACACAGGGTTAATCCAGGCGTACAGACACAGAAGCCCAAGCCCTCCCCCTCCCTCCACTACAGAAGCATTCTGTGCAGGAGGGGCTCTGTGCTCTGACCTGTATTCTGAAGGTGATGAGTCATCAGACCTGACAGCTAGTGAGATAAAGATCAACAGGTCAGCTGCTATAGGGATTTCAGGAGCTGATGCACTACTACTAACAGGGATAACTCAATCAGTAGGACATTTGTAATGAACATATATTGCAAAACTGCTTGTTTTTTTTAAAGATCTTTTAATTAAAACCCAATCATTGTAGTGAGACAACCCCTTTAAGTACCTTTGCTTTATACTTTGTTTCCCCGAAAATAAGACAGTGTCTTATATTCATCCGCTTCTGATGTTGTGGGTCAACATAAGGTAGTAGTCATTAGTTTCGGAGTGACCCTTTTATCCTCACTTGTAGAAGGTGCTTGCTCCTGAGCCCTTTATCTTCACATGCTGAATGACGTGCAGTGGTTGTCACTAATGCTTTAACATTGTATCCTGTGGACAAGCAGAATTGTCACATCTTTTGCTTTTTGGTCAGGAAGTTGTCACCTTATGTTGTGTACATGAACATTTACGTTACAAAAGCAAAATGTTTATTATATACTTTTCAGTAAAGAGTATATTCATTTATTCTCACTTCATTGTGATCATTTATGATCACATTAAATAGGTTGTCCGGTTAATTCTGTAAATGATCTTCTTAGAATAACAGTGCCCTATTAAACCTAAAAAAAACCCTTATACTCGATGCACTGTCCTCACTCTCCGACGGTCTCCTGCTTTCCTCTGATCTACTTCTGAATAGACGTCATGGCTGAGACCGCTGGTTGCCTGCAGTGGTCATGTCTAGTGTTGAGCGATTTTTATCGACAAAGTTGAAATCGGCACGGTTTTTATGGTAATCGAATTTTTTCGATCACGCGATAATTTAGTTAAAAATCTGCGCATAATCTATTATCGCCCCATTTTCGGCGCTTCTGACATTTTGGGCGGCCAGCCAATCCGTTTACAGAATAGAGCAGGGTGAGATGTGTTGCGACGTCATGACTGGGATGTGTATGGTTGCGATTGGCTGGAAAAATCACATGACCTCGTTTTAACATAGAAACAGCCCTTCCTGTTCTGCCTCAGTCTCTCTCAGCCGTTTCATACTATTTGGACTGGCTCTGCATGTCTCCAAACTACTCACGAAATTCATACTATTTTTCAACAGGAACCTCTACTATTAGCTGTTAGTTAGATTAGACATTGGAAGATTTTGGGTAGTTAGATAGATTATTTTAAAGCACCCCTCTATCGCTAAAAAGTCCGGGGGGGGGGGGTGGGCGAACACAGACAAAGCTCTATAAAGGACACTGGAAAAGTTCACCCAAAACTTAGTGTACACATTGCACTGCAATATCTTCATTAAATTTAAAAGTTTCTATTGAAAGATTTCCTGGATATTGGGCAGCCTGAACTTATATTGGATACACATCATTTCTGTTAACTGCAGGTCTCTTTGTTTTGGTGCAAAACTCCACTTTTATTATCAGTATACATTTCAGATAGGTGTTCTATTTTAATTTTACCCATTCCACCGTTGTTGATATATCCCCCTTGCACTTAAATTAGAATCCAGCAATCATGTAGACAGCACAGGTTGATAGGAGACAAAAATACCTTGAAACATTAGAATCTATAACAGATACTTGTATTTTGACTTTGGCGCATTGCAGCTTTGTTCATTCAGATAGCGTGCACTTATATCTTATACAGCAATTTTATAGTCACCACAGGTGAATTGAAAGGTACCAAAAACAACTTGTATTATACAAAAACATAACAGATACGTGTTTTTTGCACTTTTGCCCAGTCCAGATTTGTTAAATTTGAACCAGCAATTTTTTTTTTGATTGGGGGGGTTTTGAGAAAAGCTGTGATTTCCCGTTGTTAAAATAGACTTTCCAAAACTATTCCATCCTTCTAAAATTTTTATATTTTTTAACTGGAGCGAAATTCGGGTGGTAAGCGAGAAAAGAGGGGGTAGACGGGAGGTAAGGGTTTACCAGAAAAGGGCCCTTCCATGGGGCAACAACACGCATCCGGGTTTTCATGGGTTGCAGGACCGTCAGGCCTGTCTGCTGGGCACGGCCCTGTGAATCTCAGTAACGAACAGCGCCCCAATCTGTTCTTCAGTGTTAATGCAACCTTTGCATTCCCCTTACCTCCTCGTCCTCCCATTCCGGCCACAAATGTCATATCACCATCGTCACCCGTCCAACATTAACGAAGGCCCCCAAAATGTCAACTCGTGTACCCCCCATGTGGATAACCATTTTCTGAAGATTCTTTGAACAAAATCTTTGGGGAGTCAAAGGCATGTTAAAAAGATCAAAGGATAAATTTTGTCTGCTCTGGACGCCCAACGTGCCATCAGGGAGGAGAAGGAAGCCTCAAGGGGGAAAAAACCCCGGGGGGCTGCAACCCCTTGCGTGCCCCTTTGCTTGTAGCCCGCAGCTTTGGATGCGAATGTCAGGACGACCCAAATACCTGTGTTGATGATGGACATTGCGGTCCATCCTGGTTTTTCCGCGAATTTGTTTCAGGCTTCACAGTGCGGGAGGAAGACGTGGGGTATGTCAATAGGGGGCCCGCCACAAAAAGGGGGAGGCTCGCAGAACCCCCTGAAATGATTTGCCCCCACGGGCAGAGCAAAAACCCCCTCCTCCTTTTCGCCATCAAAAAGGTCCGGACCCCTCAACCTGGGCTTCTTTGAGCAAGCCCCCTGATTCACCCCCGATGTCTATCCGCCTTTGCCCAAAACGCTAAGAGAGGCAAGAACCTTAGGGGGTTTTAAACCACCCCATGTCAAGTCACATGCAGCGAAAGCATGAGTTTAAATGGAGGCAACAACTTGGGCCAAAAAAAAGGCAACCGCCCGGGCCTCCAAACCCCGCACACCCCTGTCTCCCCTCCCTCCGCCACCACCAACGTTTTCCCCCTGCCAGTTTCGAGTCAGACAGGACAGCCTCCGCTTCCCCAGCGTCGCCCAGTACCACCAGCACCCCCGAACCCCTCCACCCCCTCCTCCTTCCACCATTTTTTTTTTTATGACCCTTCATGGCCCTACAGCGGCCATCTAGCGCCCGCCTTCTGTCTTCCAGGTTTGGGGGGCAGAAGAAACACTTTAACCCCAAACCTTTTCCCAAAACCCAAAAGCCTAAATGTGGGCTTTTGCCAGGTTTTGGCCTTAAAAAATTGCCTTTCCGTCGGGGGACACAGATGGGTTCCACCACGCATGCCCTCGCCGCCCCAATACCAGATCCGAGCAGGCATTTTTTTGCCAAAAGCCGTCCCTGTCCGGCCAGCCCGGTCATCAAAATTTCAAGCACGTTGTCTGCATCTGGACCGGAAAAAGCCCTTTTACCACCGACACATGGACTAGTAAGCACGGCCAAGGCCGAAAACCTGTGACAGCTCACTGGGAGCTGGGGGGGATGTCCCGGGGTGACGGGGCTCTCAGGCTGGCCACCTCTTCAAAACCGTTTTTGTAGTTTTTCCGGACCCAATAGATTTCTGGGTTCCCAAAATGGACGAAGGCCCGAGCGGCTCGTCACCCATAGAGGTTTTGTCCCCCAGCACCACTCAATATCTGAGCGGACCTTTCAGCACAGCGGAGAGTAAATTACAGACAAACGCTTCCGGCTTTCCACAGATAAGGGGGATCGTTTAAATTTCACAAGATGAATCAGGCATGATCTCTATATGTTGTGGCCCCAATTGCCGAGGTCCCCGTTTAGATGCCGGTTACTTCACATTCCTCATCAAACACAAAGGGTCCTCTTGAAAAATGTTTTTAAAAAGGATAATTTCTTACTGAAATTTTTATTCTCTTTTCCCAACAGTTCATTTTCTGGTTTTGCTGTGAGGAGACTGAAAAAAGACAGAAAAGGTTTTATGACAACCCCGTATTCCATTTACTCACTTTATCTTAAGAAGTTTTCGCATTGTCAATGGTTTTGAGGTCATGTTGCTGTGAGATACAGCTATAATTAGGGTCATTTGGAACAGAAATTTTTTTAAGGCATTTCTCCCTCACAATTTTTAATAGTGGCTGAGAAGTCAAAATTTTATAATTTTTTGGGGTCATGTAGCTGTGAGATACAGCAATAAACATGGTCCTTTGGAACAGAATTGGCTTCTAAGTGGCATTTCTCCCTCACAATTTTAACAGTGGCTGAGAATCATTTTTATAATTTTTGGTCATGCTGCTTTGAAATGCAGCAATACTACAGGTCCTATTATGAAAAAATTTGTTTCTTAACCCAGACATTTGTTCTTCACAATTGTCAAGATGGCCCCAAGGGTATGGTGCTGTCAGAAACAGGAATAGGTAGGACACTGTTAATGGACACAATTGCAAAATGACTTTTTTTTTTGCATGATCTTGAACATAGCTATCTATCCCTGTATTGAGACAACCCATTTAATATAGTAAAAAAAGAGAAACAAAGACATGGTGGGATTCCATCCTATTTTAAAAATGTTTTTTTTCTAGAATTAAACTACTAAAAAACTTGCATGTACAAAATACGGTAAAAAAAAACCCCTTTCTGAATTGTACAAGGGGGGTAAAAGGAAAACTTTGACCAGATGTAGGTAATCAGAGGACATGGAGTAGGAGCACGGACAGAGAACAAAGTACAGAAACAATATTCCTCCAGCACGTTGAGTAAAATGAGAAAAGAATCCCAAGAAAAAGGCACCTGGGTGGAACAGGAGCGTTAACCACCAGTATTTCCAAGTGAAGCTCAATTGGTCCCACTCATACGGAGGGGCAAGCGCTACCCAGGGTCTTGACTGTGTACTGAGGAAGGCTGGAGTTCTCACACTTCCGCTTCCGCACTTTTGCTTTAGCACGACAGTTTTTTGTTGCTGCAAACATCAGGGCATTTTAACCTGCGTGTTAATAGATGACAGACGCCAGCCTGGGCTCTCCCCGCCCCCACTGTAACCCCGGCCCTGGTTTATGCTATGGCACAGGACAGGTATAGTCAATGTCCAGTTCAACTAAAAGGTGTTTTAAAGACTCCTATTTCCGCACTTTTTAATCTGGGGTCAGACAGTTTAATGGTCATACTGCGGTCCAGGACAGGTATAGTCAATGTCCAGTTCAACTAAAATGGTGGTTGAAAGACTCCTTTTTCCGGCACTTTTTAATCTGTGGGTCATGCAGATTTAAGGGTCATGCTGTGGTCCAGGGCAGGTATAGTCAATGTCCAGTTCAACTAAAATGGTGGTTGAAAGACCCCTTTTTCAGGCAGTTTTTAATCTGGGGTCAGACGGTTTAATGGTCAAACTGCGGTCCAGGACAGTTCTAGTCAATGTCCAGTTCAACTAAAATGGTGGTTGAAAGACTCCTTTTTCCGGCACTTTTTAATCTGGGGTCATGCAGGTTTGGGGCTCATGCTGCGTTCCAGGACAGGGATATTCAATGTCCAGTTCAACTAAAATGGTGGTTCAAAGACTACTTTCTTCCGGCACTTTTTAATCTGTGGGTCATGCAGGTTTTTAGGGTCATGCTGCGGTCCAGGACAGGGATATTCAATGTCCAGTTCAAGTAAAATGATGGTTCAAATAATACTGCCTTCTGGCACTTTTTAATTTGTGGGTGATGCAGGTTTAAGGGTCAGGCTGTGGTACAAGACAGGGATAGTGAATGGTGTGTGACTTTTTTTCTGTGGCTTTTATAGCCTAAGTGTTGTGCCTAAGATGTAGCAGGCATCCATTTGACTGTTGTGGCTGTTAATTTCAGCTTCTCCAGCCCTGTTTGGGTGTAAGAATGAAGGTGTTGTTGCTCTCCCATAGACTTTAATGGTCATCGCTCATAATCGACTGCTCACTATCGAAAAACCTTATCGATGGTGGCCGACTATTGACTATCGCCTGATGTCGATAGCCAACGTAATCGCTCAACACTTGTCATGTCCCATAGGCTGACATCACCATTCGTAGCGCCAATGGCACGTGACTGGTGCAGGAGGGGACGTCCTGTTGGGAAGAAGACAAAAAAAAAACAGAAGACTGGCAAAGAGTGTAACGGCACAGCGCGGGATCTAATGTGAGAGGAGAGATGAGTATAGGTTGTTTTTTTTTTAATTTCAACAGGGCAACAATATCATAATATAAATGAGAAAAAGAAATTACCTGGACCTCCTCTTAAAACCACTGACAGTGAAGTGAAGAACAAGGGGTGAGCTATATCATCCAGCACATGAACCGTTGGTTATGTGTTGAAAGCAGAAAAAAATAAACAAACAGTTAAATTGGAGGGATTTTGACGAGAGCCAGATTTGTGACGGCTAGACAACTGGGTCAGTGCTTACCAAAGATGGAAAACTGAAACGATGAATTGGCAGCAAGGTCATGGTGGCCCAAGGAAAGGGAATTTTCTTTGAATAGCTTATAATTATAGTTTTTCATTCCTGCCATTCAAGAGCCATTAACTTATTTTTCTGTCGATTTACAGCCATATGAGAGCCTGTCTTGTTACAGGATGAGTATTTTTAGTACAATATAATGTATTGTGACACAAAAAAAAATGTTGTAGGGTGGAATTGGGATGAAAATGCAGTTGCATCATTTAGGGAGGTTTTATTTTTTTTCCGAAATTCACCACATGGTGCAAATGACCCCTTTAACTCTGTTAGTCAGTAAAATTAAAGGGTGTTCTCACTAAGCTTCAGGCTCTTACTTCCTGTTTAGACTGTGGGCGGTTCTACATCAGTGACAGCAGTATTCCTCTAGTAGGCTCAGCATGGAATAGCAGAGCTGATATGTCAAACAGAAGGGTATAAACAGCAAGGCAGAAGGATACAGCTGTCTAAAGGATTATCATTTGTCAGTAACGTATACTAACCCCTTAAGCCGAATGCCTGAAAAGTAGTTAATTACCAGAAATTTTTTTTCATTTTTGCCTCTTTGCGTTTCAACAGTTGTAACGTTTTCATTTTTTCAATGATGCAGTTGTATGAGTATTATATTTACTATTTTGCCACAGGCAAACTTAAACTCTATAAGTTCTCTATCTGTAAAACACTAAAACATAACTTTTATGTATAACTCTTAACCTCTATGCACACTATTTAAAAACCTGATTTCTAACCTCACCATTTAACCCTTTTTGCTTCTGAAAGAAGGAATAGCTCCTTTTCTATTGTCAAGTCTGGTGGAGCACCACTTATTAAAAGGAAAGCCTTATATATACAGCAAATTATTAGCTCCAGTAAGGGATCCCAAGCCTACTACTTGGGCAGTCGTCCCTAATCTCGTGAACACAAAACAAATAAGGTCCCCTTGTGACACCCCAGCAGCAGGTGACACTTGTAGACAGAGGTGAGAAATCACAATTTAAAATGTCATGTCTGACCTCCCCGACATGTTTCGCCAGCTAACCTGGCTTCATCAGGGGTTAGAGGTCCGATCACCTGTGGTCTAAGCTCTCTTCCTTTTATATCATGTTAGGTACACACCCTATTCTGGTGCTCACCAATTTGCCATCAGAGAATCCACATAAAACCCACTCCTCCTTCCACTCTCCTGCACGCACACTCATAGTATGTGCTGCTAAAGCTGCCACCATGCTCCCATAAACCAACAATCCTCAGACAAATTTGTCATCTCCATAATGGGCTTGCGCCCCATCTTACCGTACTGCCCGCGCCAACGCACTGCACCAACAGACACCACAGCCCTAACTGTGATGGGCTTCCGTCTCATTTCTCTCATATTATTGCAAATGCGTGGCTCACCTAGAATGGACTAAGCAGAATAGGTGTTACATTCCACAGCACACTACCAGCTTTATCAACTCCCATAAGCCCCCTCTCTTCCATGTCTAATATGCATATTCATTGGGAATATAAATTCCATTGTACTGTACACTATTGTCATATTATCTTCCCATAAAGCACTTCTCCTATATATCTAATATACATATTCATTTTAATAAAGCTGCAAGCCATTGTACTGTATACTATTGTCTCAGACTATTTCCATAAACCACTTCTCTTTTACATGTAATATTCATATTCATTTTAATACAGCTGCAGGCTCTATGGTTAGCCCGCCCTCTCTCCCGTAGTTACACACCTTCCCCATTGAAGATTCTCTCTTACAAGTCACGGCTAGCCACCTAATTCATTTCGTCACAATGGGAGCATGCAAAAATATGGGAGCATGCAAAAATATTAGTATCTTCAAACGCTATTGCATCTGCATACCGCTATACTCCATATATTGTATTTAAAGTTAGCACAAAATCAACGCAGCGAGCAGAAACCATAAATCTATACATAGATGAATATATACATGAATAGGTAGTAATTTACTCCCGGGCTGCATCTCGCCACAACAATGCGAGCGCACATACCACACGATTCAGCTGCCAACATACCCCTCCATGCACAGAAGCAATATACATACATCCCAGTTTGTTAAATAGAAACCGTGGCATCACGTGATCAATACCTATAATCATTACAAGACACAGGGAAAATGAGGGACAATGTAGAGGCAGAGGGGGGAGGGGGGAGGAAAAAACATATGTGAACTCTGATGCTTCTATAGTCATATATTCAACTGTGCTATATCCACTGACCGTACTTAATCACATATATCATGTTTCTTCAAAAATTATTATATAGGGAATCAGCAAGATTAAATAAATGCTGAAATGAAAAGCCGTCATTTAGGCCTTTAGGTTTCAATGTATTGAGTCTGTATCCATCTTGCCTCTTCCTGTAACAAAACTACATCCAGATCGCCCTCTCTTTCCCCTAGCTTTTTCACACAGATGACCCAGAATTTAAGCACCTCTATTTCACCATTATGTACTTCCAAAATGTGTCTCGCTAGGGGGGTGTCGTCTCCAGTTTTAAAAAGTACTCAGATGTTTCGAGATCCGACGACGAAACTCCTGTGTGGTTTTTCCCACATAGATCCCTTTGGGGGAGGTACACTAGCCCCATAAATCACCCTCGGTTTTGCAATTGATGAATTGTCCCTTTTCTCAAATCTTCTCCCTTTTCAATGGGATTAACAAATTCTTTAGTTTTCCATATGAATGGACAAATGAACAGTTTTTCCACAGGAAATGAGCCTACCACCGGGGACTGTAACCATGTTTTTTTGCCATCTCCCTCAAAATGTACACATTCATCCCTAAGATTTTTTCCTCTTCTATAAGTGACGCTAGGGTATTTAGGAATCACCTCAGAGAATACTGGATCTGCCCTCAAAATCTGCCAATGTCTTCTAAGTATGCCCCTCATTTCATTGGCTCTATCATCAGAGGTACCTATAGAACGAATTAAATCAGTTTTTTCTTTCTTCTTTTACTGATTAATAAATGTCCTCTGTCACTGGTCAAAGCCCTGTTAAACGCCTTCCTGAAACATTTTTTTGGATAACCCCTTGCCTGAAAAGGGCATGTGGATTCTCTGATGGCTAATTGGTGAGCACCTGAATAGGGTGTGTACCTAACATGATATAAAAGGAAGTGAGCTTAGACCACATGTGATTGGACCTCTAACCCCTGATGAAGCCAGGTTAGCTGGCGAAACATGTTGGGGAGGTCAGATATGACGTTTTAAATTGTGATTTCTCACCTCTGTCTAGAAGTGTCACCTGCTACAGGGGTGCTATCTACAATATATGAAAAAACTTTGAGATTCTTGGTCGGCATGTTTTTGGCCAAAAAATGCTCAAGCCACCCCCGGCTTACAACGGGATCTCAGTTGGGTGGTCCTACTCTATATTATCTCTCACCTGCGTCAACTTCAGACCTCTATCTGTGCCACACGGCCTCCAAAATGCAGAGAGAAAAATAAAAAAAGCACCAACCTTTCAAAGCATAGTGCATTGATATAACAGCCTGTGGAGGTGGGCGGGTGCAGGAAACCAAAATGGAGGTATCTATTTCTCCTTATATAGTTTAAAAGCAAATATGTGCCAAATACAACGTATAGTTCTGCACGTAGTTGCTGCTACAGGGGTGTCACAAGGGGTCCTTATTTGTTTTGTGTTCATGAGATTGGGGACGACTGCCCAGGTGGTAGGCGTGGGATCCCTTACTGGAGCTAGTAATTTGCTGTATATATAAGGCTTTCCTGTTAATAGGTGGTGCTCCACCAGACTTGATAATAGAAAAGGAGCTATTCCTTCTTTCAGAAGCAAAAAGGGTAAAATGATGAGGTTAGAAATAAGGTTTTTAAATCGTGTGTATAGAGGTTAAGAGTTATACATAATAAAAGTTACGTTTTAGTGTTTTACAGATAGAGAACTGGTAGAGTTTAAGTTTGCCTATGGCAAAATAGCAAAATAGATCAAAAGTCACTCTCTGTTCTCTTGCGAGATTCCCAATTTTTTGGAGACTATGTGACGCAGTTGTATGAGGCCTCGTTTTATTCGAGGCAAGTTGAAGTTTATGGCGGGTCTCTCCTCCAGTAGACGTGTTTTCCCTCATTGAAGAGTGATGACATCATGATTATGTGTGAGCAGTGGAAGGGAGAGGCTGTTGCAGCTCTGCAGACCTTCTGCTCTGCTTCTCATGCCTGCAGAGCTATCACCTGCCTCCCAGGCTGCAGAAGCTCCTTGTAACCAGAACACCTGTATTTCTGTAAGCAGCTATGCATACAGTCTGAACTGATGAAATATATATGAGAAATAAATTCTCCCCCCCGCCCCTCTTCTCCCTCTGTTATCAGGCAGGAGATAGAGGAACAGACTTTATAAGGCTATGTTATGTGGGTGATGGGAGCAGACTGGATAAGGCTGTGATTTATATGGGGAGAGAGCGAATCTAGCAGCTACAGACTCAGTAATTGCCCATATCCTTCAAATAGGGCTGAGAGATAAGCTTAGAGTGGAACGGAGACCACCTTTATTATACAGATGCAGCCTGCATAGAAAGCTGAGGCACCTAGTTTCACTTTCAATTTACACAGCTCAGAGAGAAGTAAGCACAGAGTGCAGGCAGCCAATCACAGCACAGGGGGCGTGTCCCAACAGGCTGACTGAAAAATCAGTCAGTCAATCACCTGCTGCAGTTTTAGATGTAGAAAACACAGTTTAGCTTATATCTGCTATATTAAGTGATTTAGGTAATGCAAAACAATTGCCAAAGTCCTTTTTTTTTACTGTCCTCATCATTACAGATATGATCTTTGTAGTGAGAAAACCCCTTTAAGTCACCATGGTCAGACAGGGCTGCTGGAGAAACGACAGCAGACAGAGATGGACAGTAAATAGGAAAGCTTGTACACGAACAGGACATAAGAACTGCTCTAGGTCTGAAAGGAAGCAAAATCAGAACCAGCACTGTATTTGGAAATAGTCTTTACCTGTGCCTACATGGTTAAAGCTAATCAGTGTGTTGAGAAAACCCCTTTAAGCAAATATCAAATGTGCATAGTTTGTGTTGTGGTTACTTCTTTAATATTTTTTTTCTCTTTAAATCTTGTTTTGCATCGCCATATTCTGAGAACCATAACGTTATTCTCCGTTGACGGAGTTGTTTTTTGTGGGGTAAACTGGTTTTATTGGCACCATTCTGGGATATGACTTTTTATTACATTGTTTTTTGTTAGTCAGAATTACCAAAAAAACACTCCATTTTCCTTCTGCAGCATTCAGGTTTTCGCATACCCTGAGGGTTCATTCTCCAGTCTCTTTATACCCATTCTAAACTAATGTATGACCAAATCAAAGATTGACTCCCAATTTCACTCCAAATGTTATTTTTGTTCAGGATATTTTTGAAATTTTATGAAGAATCTGCTGATTTTTGTCTCTGCCTGAGTATTTCATTGAGATGTTATGTTAACAGCAGTGAGTATTTTTTAGACTTTTCATTATATAAATTTCCTTTCCATTCTCTGACATTGGGTTACACATCACAAGTTTCTTTTATTAGGTTTTGTCTTAATTCAGATTTTTTTTTACTACTCCTTTAAACATACAATGAAATGTCTCTGTTGTTTTGGAGCCATTACTCAATCTTTACTGGATTAATCCTTATTGCTAAGATTTATAGACTCTCGTTGTAGAAATGATGGATTGCCATGGTGATCTGAAACTAAAATATGTTTATGGAGATAATGCATAATGAAATCATATCTTCACATCTATTCGTCTAGCGCCCGACAAAATGCTTTTGGCATTCTCTAATATATCGTACGGTAGACTATATTTTAATAGTAAGCGGCCTTTTCCTATCAATGGAAAACATTTACAAACATATTGGTAATCTAAACTTTTTTTAGCTAAAGAAGTGAAGCAGTTGTACTCCAAAGTCTATATGCAGCTGCAATATAGTTTTTAAACCTTTCTTGGCACCGGTGGTCTAGATTATTGCATAGATGTGCCAGATATTGTTCTTCTGGAATTACACTTGAGCACTGTGACTCTAAGGCTATGTTCACACGGTATAATTGCGGTAAGTAATTACGCCCTGCAATTACGCCATGTGTTCGGGAGCTCCCGCGGGGCGCGGGTGCCGGCAGCCCTCCGGCCCCAAAGACATGCATTACTCACAGCACGTAAACGCCGTGAATAATTGACATGTCACTTGTCTCCCCCCGCGGCGTATTGCATGAGCGGGGAGTGGAGGCGGAATCCATAGTACTCTATGAGAACAGTGGATTACCGTAATGACTGGGGCACTTTTCGCCCATATTTGAGCGCACTACGGCGCGAAATACGGATCGAAATACGCCCCATTTTAACCCGTGTGAACATAGCCTTACACAGGCAAATCACAGATTAACCACCCTGTTCAACATGGATAGCAGCTAGATGGGCTGGGAGTCATTGAATAAAATCCTGGTAGATTTTCATGGGAGCCATGCTGATTATAGTGCATTCCACACATACAGAAGGGTTCGTTGGGGGAAAATCCATAGAATGAATACGACAATTGAGATGGTCCCACGGATGTTCAAGTCTGGAGAATTAGGCGGCCAGGGGAGTGTTTGAAGTCTTTGTCATGCTCTTCCCACTTATGCCAGACATTTCTAGCCATCGGACATGTCTTGCTGGAAGAGTGCAACCACACCAGGAAAGTCAAGCAGCATGCTTGAGTGAATGTGATCTGCAAAGATGGATTAATACCCAAATTGGTTGAAAGTGCTTTCCACATATATTACTGGGCACAGAGAGTGCCACAAAAAAAATTTCTCAGACCATAATGCCACCACTAGCTTGTTTTTTTTTTCCAGCAGTGGTTGCCCGAGTTTTTGTTCTCGTTTTTTCTACCTGGGCACACCCCAAATTCAATCCATTCGTTGAAGCAGAAAATGTGACTTCTTGGAAAAAGGGAACCCCCTTTTCTTGGAAAACCTTTGCAACTTTGCAACCCCACATGTAGTAGAGTTTCCTGAAAATTTTTAGAAAACGGTTTTGGTAGCCCCCTGGTTAATTTGGATGGTTTGCTGCTCTACTGTAGCATCTGTCTCCCCTTGTGCGCATTTGAAGCCAACATTCACCTCTCACATCAGTGGCACATCGTGCTCCACAGTTTCCATTGAACAATGGTGCCTTTTGTCCATTCATGATATACGTTCACCACAGCAGCATGTGAGCATCTCGCAAGCTGTGCTCTTTCAGAAATAGAGAGAGAAATAATCAGTCATCCCTTTTTGCAACTCTAAGAAATCTCACCTTTTACCTATGACAGCCCAAGAGGGGGTGTGTGCAGACAGCCTATCACGGGACCTTTAAACAGTTTTTAAAAAGTAGTTAAAATACACTATGTAAAAAGACAATTTCATGTCTATGGAGAAAGTCAAAACTTCCTTTCCAAAACCTTTTTTCCAAATATAAATTTTTATTTCTTTTTGGGGCAATTTCCCCCTCCCGCCCTTCACTGCGCCCCCAAACCCAAAAAAAAATTTTTTAAACCCCCCTCAATTTTTAAAAAAACTTTCCAAAAAAAAAACCCAAAAAAACCCTTTTTTGTTCGGGGCCCCCTTTCCCCTTTCCCCTTTTTTCAGGGGGGGCCCAAAGCTCCCCCGGGCCCCGGGTTTTAAATGGGCCTCTGTGCTGAAGGGGCCCCGGGGGGCCCTCCTTTTAAAAGGAAAAAAAAATTGGGGGGGGCAGTATCGCAAAAAATTTTTTAATTTTACCAAAAAAACCCCCAAAAAAATTTTCCCCAAATTTTCCCCTTCCCCCCCCCGCTGTCCTCTAAAAAAAAAAACTCTCCCGGCCCCTTTTGGGGGCCCAAAAATCAAAAAAAAGAAATTTTTCCCGGGGGGTTTTCCCGTTTTTTCTCGCCCACCTAATTTCTCTAAATGGGGGCCGGATCCCCCCGGGACCTTGTTTCCCGGGGCTATTTTTCCAGCTGTCCTCTTCTCACCCTCACTTAACCAAAATTTTTTTTTTAAACCCCTCTCTCTTTCCCCTGGGAACTTTTTTCCAAAACCTTTTTTTAAAAGGCCCACTATAAAAAACCCCCTTTTCTGGGGAAAAAAAAACCCTTTGGGGGGGGGCCCCTTCCTGCGCCTTTCTAATTTTTCCGGGAAAACCCGGGGCAAACCTTGGGCCCTTTTATCCCCTAAACTTTCCCGGAAGCTTTTGTCTACTTTTCGGGGTTTAATTTCCCCTATCTCTTTTGGTAACTTTCTTTTGAACCCCTGCCCGTCAGGGGTTTCCCCTCTTTTTCCCCCCCTCCACAGGAAAAAAATTTTTTTCTTTTCTAAAAAAATTTCAAAAAAGATCCTTTCCCGACAGCAAAAAATTTTAGGGTTAAAAAAACCCTTTTTCTGCTTTCTCCCTTTGGAATTTTTCCCTCTGCCCGCGTTTGGCCCCCCCGGGTTGGGTCAAACCCCCCTTCCCCCTTCCGGCCCTGGGGTTAGTGCCATTGGTTTCCCGGGGGCAAAAAGGGTCTCCCTTTTGGGGGCTTTTTTTCCTACCTCTTTGGGCCCCTTTTTTTTAGGGGGGTTTTTCATTTTCCGGTTCCTTCCTTCCCTTTCCCCCTTTTTCTGGGCGGGGGTTTTTTTTCAGGGAATTTCCCTTTTTTGGGCCCCTCCCCTTTTCACTTTTTAAAAAAAGCCCCCATTGGACAAAAACCTTTTTAAAAAGATTTTCTCCCCCGTTTCCCCCTTATTTTTTTTTAATGGAACCCCCAATTTTAAAACCTCTTTTTTTCCTTAAACAAGGGCCTTTTCCCAAACCCTTTAAAATTTAAACCCCCTAAATTCCCGTCCACCCTTGTCCCTTCCTCATTTACAAAAAACTTATCTTTAATAAAAACTTTGTTTGGGAAAAAAAGGTTAAACTTTTTTTGTATTCTACCCCCCTTTTTTTAACCCCCCCTTTAAAACCCCCCCTTGTCCCTTTTGTTTCCCCCCCCATAAACCCTAGGAAGGGGTTTTCCCCTGCCAAGGGTTTTTTTAACCCCGGTTTTCAAATTTTTCCCTTTACCCCCTTTTTTAAATTCCCTTTTTGGTCCCGTCCCCCTTTCCCTTAAGGAAATCTTGGAAAAAGTTTCCCCTATTAATTTTAAAAAAAAGGGGTTTTTATTTTTTTTTTAATTTTTTTTTTCACCCCAAATTGACTGAAATTTTTGGGTTTAAATTTTTTTTCCCCCTTTTTTTCAAAAAAAATTTCCCTTATTTTAAATTTGCCAAAATGCAGAAAAGACGGGGGTTTTTTTTTTTTAAGGGATTTTTTATTGGGTTTTTAATTTTTTAAAATTCTTCTTTCAAAATTTTTTTCTTGGCCCCTTTAATTTTTTACGGGTTCCCAAAAATTTTTCAAATCCCCCTTCCCCCAAAAGGGCCCCCTCCCAAAGGTGAAAATTTCTCCTTCCCTCAAAATTTTCCCCGGTTTTTAAACCCTTTTGGCCCCCCCCTTTTCCTTTTTGCCCCTTTAAATTAAAATTCCAACCCCCCAAATTGAATCCACCTTTTTGGGGCCCCTCCCCAAAAACATTTATTTTGGGTTTTCCCAAAGGGGGTTCCCCAAAGGAATAGGGCCCCCAAAATTAAAACAAAAAATAAAACCCCTTTTTTAAATTTGGGGTTTGGGGTTCCCCTGTTTTTCCCAAGGGGTAACAAGGGAATTTAAAAAACCCCTAAAAACGTTCCCCTTTGGGAAACCCCCAAACCCTTTTTAAACTTTTCCCCCCGGCCCCTTTTGGGTTTTAGGGGTTTTTGGTTTGGGGGGTGGGGCATTTTACCCATTTTTTAAAGATTTTTTTTCTTACCCCTAAAAAAGGTTGGGAATTTTAAAAAAAAAACAACTTTTTAAACCCTTTTTTGGGGTTTCCCCCCAAAAAAACCCCTTTTGTAGTTTGAAAGCTTAAATTTTTAAAGGGGAAATAAACCCCCAACCCCCGGCCCATTTTTTACAAAATTGGGCTTTTTTTATTTAAAAGGGTTTCGGGGTTTTTTTTTTCATTTAACCCCCCCTTTTGAAAAAATGTTGGGGGGAACTCCTTTAACCCACTTTGTAACCAGTTTGGAAGTATGTTTCGGTTTTTTTGCCCATTTGAAAGCCCTTTCCCCAAGCTTAAATTCCTGGTGATGTCTTGGATGTTACTTCAGTATTGCCACAAAATCCTTTTTTTTGTGCCATCTTTTTTGTGAAGTGCACCAGTCCCTCCGGGCAAAAAAAACCCCTAAATAAAAGCTGCCACCCTTTGTTTCCGTGGTTTTTAGGCTTCCAAGTTCTCCTTTTTTCCTCCAAAAAAACGTTGGTCATTGGGGCCAAACAGTTAAAATTTTTGTTTTGTAAAACAACAGGTCTTTCTCCAAAAATGTAGTTCTTTTGTTCCTGTGTGCATTTGCAAATATTAATGTGACTTTTATATGTTTCTCTTGGACTAATGACTTCTTTCTGGCAGAGTGACTTTTCAGCCCATGTTGATACAGTACTCGTTTCACTGTGTATAATGACACAATCATACCAGCTTCTGCCAGCATCTTCACAAGGTCTTTTGCTTTTGTTTTGGGTTGATTTGCACATGTTGGACCAAAGCACGTTCATCTCTGAGACATAGGAACCTGTCTCCTTCCTGAGCGGTGTGATGGGGCTGGAATTCCCCCTTTTTGTTTGTACTTGGTTATAATTTTTTTTGTACAGATGAACAAGGCATCTTCAGGTATCTGGAAATTGCACCCAAAGATGAACTAGACTTGTGCTAGTCCATAATTCTCTTCCTGATATCTTGACCGATTTCTTTAGACTTTCCCATGATGTTACACACAGAAGTAGTGCATTTCTGGTGTGCATTAAAAATACATCCATAGGTGTGTCTCTAACTCAGATGTTGCCAATAAACCTATCAGAATCTTCCAAAGACATAACGTCATCAGGTGGGCTGTCCCAAATTGTTTAAAGGCATAGCAATCCTAGTTTATGTAAACTTTTGACTTTGCAGAAAAAAATCTCTCTCCTTCTGATGTAGGATCTCATTTTAGTGGGTTTTTACAGTAACATATGTTTATCTGCATCTTATTTCTGTGTTTTGAAATTATTTTATATTTACTAGATCGTTATGATACATTTGTTACGCCACTGATATCTTCTACCCATGACACATGTGTTTTGAATCTTGCATACGAGTGATATTTCGTTTGATACTATATTCTTCTATACTTCAATATAATTCAACAATGTTTTGTATCATGTTATATTTCAATAAAACCTTTCTGAATTGGGAAAAAAACCGACATTGAATGTAAACAGTGATCATAGTAATGTGATTTAACTCTGTATATGTATCTTTCCAGACATGTTGATCTCGAGATACATATTTTCTAACTAGTAACTGATATCAATCAATATCAAATTTCCATTGAACATAACATTTGTAGTTAAATACATTCTGGAGCTTAAGGACTAAGAATATGGTCACACCGCAGCTAGTTCATGCGGATAGTATAACGACCACATGTGGTGGCCAATGATTGCACAATCTTGCTGGTAATACCACAGTTTTATCTGCAAAATTGTGCAGCCTTTGGTAACCACGTCTGGCTGGGGTTTTATCTGCATGCAAAATAGCACTATTGTGATACTAATGTAGGACTGTTTTTATTACACAGCTGCATGTATCAGTAATTTGCTTGCTTTCTCACAGTAAGGGTATGTTCACACGGCTTATTTTAGAGCGTAATTGCGCGCCGCAATTACGGTAATTCCTAGCTCTCGTAGAGAACTATGAATTACGCGACGTCTCCCCAGGCGTACAATATGATTCATGTGAACATACCCTAAGTTCGCCTTAAGGGGTTGTCTCACTACATTGATTCCTCTTACCTCTGTCCTGTTTTCTCAGTTTCATTTTTGAATTCAGAGGTATGTTTCCTGGCTACTACTAGCCTGCAGTGATAAGCTGCTGAGGACACCAGGTTTGTAGCTATAGCGACCAGCACTGGCAGCCTATCAGGAGATATCAAAGGGTCTGTAGCTATAGCGACCTGAGGAGCTGATGCAGCCCATACAACAGGGGATATCTAGGAATAGGTAGGACACTGCTAAGTGACTTGTTTTTGCAAGATCTTTAACATTAAAAGCAATCCTTGTAGTGAGACAACCCCTTTAACCCCTATCTGGTACAATCAGCAGTAGATGGTAACATCCCTTTAATAAGTGTGATTTTTGTCTTTGTCCATGTTATTGCCAGTTCTAATAATTGTATGAATCTACCACCAGATTGGAATAGTAAACGTGTAATACATCTCCTTGAAGAAGTAGAGCTTCTTAATCGCATAATGCATGTAAAGGGACCTTTGCTAATATCAAATTTCTGTGATCGCATCTGATATGATTTATTGTACAGCGTGCATAAACAGTTTTCGTAGAAAGTGCAATGTAGACAATAACTTCTGAATATAAAGTGAACTGAAAGACTCTAATTATGTAAATTGTTTTTGTACCACGGTCTGTACTATTTAAAGCAACTTGATTTTGTATGTGAGAAATTCAGAGCTTCTGGGTTACTGGAAATCTAAATGTTCAGATACGAACGAGATATATCTCCAAGTTTCAGAATTTGGTTCATTTTCTGGGCACTCTCTGTTTTTCATACTTTATAATATTAGTGGCTGAAAACACTGGTCCACACTTATCAAAAGTGGCAGTCAATTTCTAAGTTACAGCTCGACTATTGGGAGATGTATATAACTGCAAGTTCCCTTTGATAAATATGTCACAACGTACACCACTTCAGTTATCAGTCAACTGCTGGGTTTGCGTGGAGGAGTGATATGACTTGTGGTCTAATTTGTGTGATTCTCTTTTTTTTTTTTTTTTTCCCCCTGCGACTTTTTAACCTTTTTCTGATTGAAAGGGAAAGACCAATATACAAAAATGAAAAACTTTATTAAACATAAAAATAATACAACTAAAATACATAACAAAATGACACCACCCAGATAAAACATACAAAGGGGTCTAGTGTCCCAATATGCAAGAATATATATGTATATATTAATGAAAAAAGACCATAATGGAGGACACTAAAAACGTATATAAATAAAGGTAGTATCTAAAAATATTGCAACAATGTAAACCAGATACTATACCATAAATAGATGTCCACAAAGTGACCCAGGGGCAACACAGGGGTCGAGTGTCACTTTGTGGACATCTATTTATGGTATAGTATCTGGTTTACATTGTTGCAATGTCCTCCATTATGGTATCTTTTTCATTAATATATACATATATATTCTTGCATATTGGGACACTAGACCCCTTTGTATGTTTTATCTGGGTGGTGTCATTTTGTTATGTATTATAGTTGTGTTATTTTTATGCTTTAATAAAGTTTTTTTTCATTTTTGTATATTGGTCTTTCCCTTTTGTAAGTTGTTGGTATTGTTTGCGGGTTGTCCAATTAAATAATTTTTTTTTTTGCTATATAAGTAGGTGCATATATCCCAGTTTTCATATATTGTTTTAGGTGTGTTTGCTCTTTCTGATAGAGGCAGGCTGTAATCCGAGACCTGTAATTGTACACTGTTCTGCAATATGTTAGTATTGCAGAATAGTGATGGTTTTAGTAAGTCAAATCTATTAATATATTACACTTTTTTATACTGCTCAGTAAACATTGTAGAAAAAAGAAATACCCAACACCATAATTTTGGTTTGTACCGATTTGTGTCTAGTTGGAAAAGTAAAATGGTAAGCACTCTTGGAAGGCGGGAAGCACAAAAACAAATGCTGGAAGGGGTTAAAGTCCTATTTCATGAATATTTCTAAATCTAGGGCAATCGGCTAGCCATGCCCATTTTATAAAGGAACGTGGATGGCACAAATGGCTCTACGGTAACCTATGTAAAAAGACAAAAGAATGTCTATGTCAAAGGTGTCCATAGGCTTTGAGGTGCTCAGCTTTGTCATAGAGACATCGTATAGTTACAAGTCACCATGACGTGCTACTAGGTCAGTGTTCACAATTCTCATCTTTACTGGCGGGAGCATCCATTGTTATATGTTGACATATGTGTTGATGGAGATTTGACTTCACACAATATCCCTATGACAGGACAGAACAATACTGAAGCACAGGATTGAGTTGCTGTCATGGGGACGCACGTCGAAGTGCAGAAGCTGCAGGTTTCTAGCCTATAATTTTAAGCACTGATCTCCTGGAAGAGGAATAGCTTATTTAATTAAAACAAAAAACAAAAGCTACTTAACATTGACCATTTACATTTAAAGGCCTTTTCTGGTGGCTCTTGGTTTTTTCTTTAAATACGCAGATAATTGCTTTTATTTTTGTTTAACGAGCTCGGACAGGTCTGTGACAGATTGAGACAAGGTGCAGTATAGAGGAAGCCAGAATTAACAGATTCTTGCCCTCTGTGTCTTGTCTGCTGATTACATGTGGAAGAGTTAAATTGCAATGGATTCTAATGACAAAACGTAATGGATTTACCTGCTAAGTACATCTCATTGTATCACTGCATTCTGCTACACCTGCATATAATTTGTGATTTTACCTGCCTTGCCCTTAGGAGGTTTATGGGGAAAATACAGTATTATCTAATTCTATGACTTCCGCAGTATGCACATTATGTTCTCCATAGATCTGTGAAGAGGGTGTAATTAGATAATATAACTTTTTAAAATTCATTTTAATAGAAAATGTTTCCTTCTTGTCGATTGAATAGCGGGCAGCATTTGTAGTAATTGGATAACATTATGGGGCAGATTTATCAGTACTGTTTAACTCTTAGACTAGACAGTCTTAAAATGCACCACATTTATCATAGTGTTCATAAATCTGGTGCAGGTTAGCACTGTATAATTTAACTTTACACCTTTTTAAGTGGTGTATGCCACTAAAGGGCCATTCACACGGCACATGACAAATACCGGTCGGTTTATCTGACTGGTATTTGCACTGTTTTCGGGCCGTGCACACGGTCGCTGAGGGACAGCTTTTCTCCGCGGTTAGCAGAGAAAAGCCCTCACCCTTCACATAGACATGTTCATCTTCCGTCCGAAAACCGGTCCAAAGAATGAACATGTTTTATGTTTTTCGTACCGCCAGCGGTCTGAAAAACCGCTGGACAGAAAATCCATGCAGTGGGGACCGCTGCACGGATTTTCCATTAAGATCCGTGTAAAAGTTTGTCAGCCGGTTTTCAAAACCGAAAACCGGCTGAAAAACAGTGCCGTGGGGACAAAGCCTAAAGGGCCGTTCACACGGCTTATTCTGGGACTGATTCCAGCAGTACTGCGCGCCGTATTTGAGCTGCAGTACGGCTGGAATCAGTCCCAGTCATTACGGTAATCCACAGTTCTCATAGAGAACTATGGATTCCGTCTCTTCTCCCGCTCTGCGAATACGCCGAGGGGGAGAAAGTGACATGCACATTATTTACGGCGTGTACGCGCCGTGAATAATGAATGTCTATGGGGCCAGCGAGCTGCCGCCCCCCCGCCCCCGCTGCACGGCAGCCGGCGTAATTGCGGGACGAAATCCGGCCCGCAATTACGTCGGCTTTAAGCCGTGTGAACCAGGCCTAACTTAGCCAACATTTTGGCCCATTGTTTAGGGGCACGGCGTCACATGCTTAGCCACGCCACTCTTTACTGAGGCCACGACTATTTTACTAAGGCCATGCCAATTTTGTCAAGAGAGGTGAAGAAGTGCCTAAAACCGGTCAAATATATTTACTATTTTGCCATAGGCAAACTTAAACTCTACCTCTCTATCTGTAAAACACTAAAGTTATCTTTTATTATGTATAACTCCTAACCTCTATACACACTATTTAAAAACCTGATTTCTAACCTCACCATTTAACCCTTTTTGCTTCTGAAAGAAGGAATAGCTCCTTTCTATTATCAAGTCTGGTGGAGCACCACCTTTTAACAGGAAAGCCTTATATATACAGCAATTTACTAGCTCCAGTAAGGGATCCCAAGCTTACTACTTGGGCAGTCGTCCCTAATCTCATGGACCCAAAGCAAATAAGGCCCCCTTGTGACACCCCTGTAGCAGCAGGTGACACTTCTAGACAGAGGTGAGAAATCACAATTTAAAACATCATGCCTGAGCTCCCCAACATGTTTCGCCAGCTAACCTGGCTTCATCAGGGGTTAGAGGTCCGATCGGTTAAGAGTTATACATAATAAACGTTACGTTTTAGTGTTTTACAGATAGAGAACTGATAGAGTTTGTTTGCCTATGACAAAATAGTAAATATAGTGATCAAAAGTCACTCTCTGTTCTCTTACGAGATTCCCAATTTTTTGGAGATTATGTAAAACTGGTCTAAAACACATCATAAATGTGGTGTAAAGCATGTACAACATTTTTGATGCACATGTTGCTAGAATTCTGGCCCAGCTGCATTGATAAATGTGCCACTATGTGTTCTGGTTTGGTGCTAATCAGAAGGACCTTTCAATCCCAATCACGTTATAGAAATATCATTTTCCACATAAACATAGTGAGAATTCATTTCTGACAAAAATTTACTGCTAAATCACTGAGGAATCCTTTAAACTATACAGAATCACTGCAAAAACATGAAACTTTTTCATTAAACAGAATATATAAAAATTACAGAATGGTCAACTTTCCAGTTCAATTGTACCTGTATTTTGGATCAGCGTTGTGCTGGGTCCAACTATCTAGCACCGGGTATAGAGAATTGCCATATTCTTGAAGTGGCCATGTCACCATGCTATAGAGAATTTTGTGTTGTATTAATAGCCAGTCATCCATGGCAAATAAAAGGAAATCCTAATACCTTTATAAAAAAGGAACACAAAAAGGTACTATGAACTGTCCCTTTAAATACCTAAGATACTGTCCCTATGCGGAGCTGCCACCCTGAAAAGAGTGACCCCATAATAATGACTCTGCCCTCTCTGTATACCTCAACCTAAACTAATTCATTCATGACAAGAATGTGATTTGTCCATTAAGGAACTGATGTTTTAGTCCTACCAGGACCTTGGTCATTCTATCATGTTATGGAGATGGGAGTAGCGGAGGTCTGTCAAAAGCTGTGTGTGTTGGAATTTGTCCAGATTCCAGTATGCATTGGTTTGACCAAACCTCTGGTACTCCTGTCTCCAGTAGGGTTTGTCCCCACGGCACAGGTTTTCAGTCGGATTTACAGACGGTTTTCAGATTTGTAAACTGACTGTCAACCTTTTACATTGGGGAGAGCACCGAACGAACGGCTTCTAGAGTTTGTTTTGCCTTTTCGCCCTCTACTTAGCATCTGCATATCACAAGGCATTATGGGAAAGGGTCCGAGACGCCCACAGTGCCCTCTGTTGGATGTAACAAATCCTCAATTTGCTTCTGACCCACCGAGTCTTGAGAAAGCAGAAAGGATTTTAGCCAAGCCAGTATCTCTCATCTGCAGACAACGCTGTTTCGGGATTTTTGTCCCTCTTCAGTGCAGAGCAGAGCGATACTAGCTGGCTGTGTGGGAGGCATCGAGTGCCTCAGGAAGGGAAGATCTCTCCTTAAGGAGAGCACCGAACGAACGGCTTGTAGAGTTTATTTTGCCTTTTCGCCCTCATTCGGTGCTCTCCTTTAGGAGAGATCTTCCCTTCCTGACCCACTCGATGCCTCCCACACAGCCAGCCAGTATCTTCTCTACTCTGCACTGAAGAGGGACAAAAATCCCGAAACAGCATTGTCTGTAGATGAGAGATAATGGCGTGGCTAAAATCCTTTTTGCTTTCTCAAGACTCGGTGGGTCAAAAGCAAATTGAGGATTTGTTACATCCAACAGAGGGCGCTGTGGGCTTATCAGCCCCTTTCCCATAATGCCTTTTAACCTTTTACATTGACATTAATAGAAAATCCGTGCAGTGAGGACTGTTTTTGACACCGCCGGCGGTCCAAAAAACTTAGAACATGTTCATTCTTCCACCTGGTTTTCGGGCGGAACATATACATATGGGTGCGAAGGTGGAGGGCTTGAATCCACAAGCCACAGACCAAAGACACCCCCCCCCTCCCTCCTCACCAAAAAAAAGACAAAATACTGGTCAGGAATTCCTGACCGGTATTTGGTCTCTGCCGTGTAAACGCACCCTTAGGGTTTGTTCACACAACGTTTTCGATCCGTTTTACGGATCCGTTTTTTTACCACTGAAAACTACATCCGAAAAGCGGATCCAAAAAATGCAACAGCTTATGCTGTTTTGGATCCGTTTTGCATGCTTGTATTCTCTCCTTTCTTTCTTTCTTTCTTTCTTTCTTTCTTTCTTTCTTCTCTCTCTCTCTCTCGCTCTTGCTTTCTTTCGCTTTCTCTTTTTCTCTTTTTCTTTTCTTTTTTTCTCTCTCTTTTTTCTCTTTTCGCTCTCTCTCGCGCGCGCTCGCTCTTTTTCTCTTTCTCTTTTTCTTCTCCCCTCTTTCTCTCTCTTTTTTTTCTTTCTTTCTTTCTTTCTTTCTTTCTTTCCTTCTCTCTCTCTTTCGCTGCCCCGAGCAGGAACACATCCAATCCAGCAGCCTTGTTCACCCGCACCTCCGATCCCAGCAGCCGCTCACCGGCACCTCCGATCCCCAGGGCGCTTTCAGCATGTTAAAGCGGATCACAACTTTAAGCAAATCTCTGCTGCACTTTGGGAGCCGCTTTCCACATTGCAGAAGCGGATCCCATTGTTTCCTATGGGGACTTATGTTGCGTAAAACGCAACAAGAAAGGACATGTCATTTCTAAAGACGGATCCGCAAAACGCAGCAGAGGAAAGCTCTCAAAAGCGCATCGGCATTCTCTCGTGAGAACAGAAATCACACTGACCATTGTTGGATCCGTTTTACGGATCTGTAAAACGGATCCGTTAAACGGACCACAAAAGCATCGTGTGAACAAGGCTTTAGGCCATGTTCACACGGCTTAAAATGGGCCGTATTTCGGTCCGTAATTACGCGCTGAAGTGCGCCAATTACGGGCCGAAAACGGCCCATTCATTACGGTAATTCACAGTTCTCATAGAGAACTATGGATTACGTCTCGCTTCGCCGGGCGGGGAGATAATTGACATGTCACTTTCTAGCGGCGTATATGCGCCGCTAGCAGTGTTTGTCATGGGCCGGCAAAGTGCCGGCCCCCACTCACCCCCCCGCCCCCGCCCACGCCCACCATCCACATGCCGTAATTGCGGGGCGAAATTACGCCCCGTAGTTAAGCCGTGTGAACCTAGCCTTTCTGTCTGTGACGTGTATAATTAAGGGCGTAGTAGAACCAAAACATCACTTCCTAAAAGGGGTTCTCTACTCTACTCTTGTTAGAAGGGTTCTTTGACTATTAGTTACCGCAAAGTGTCCCCCACTGGGGTGACTAGTTATGAGCTGTTTGTGGGGAAACCTGGTGGAAGGTGTTAAATTGCCTTTCAGCTCCACCATAGGAAATGTAAGAGACCCTTTTTGTAATCACTTTCTAGTCTGGCCAAGGGATAAAGACCCTGAACAGAGGACTCCTCCCAAAATATTCTTATATGGTATATTATGATATATGAAATTTTTGTTTATTCTAACCAGGCAACCTTTTTTAATGATCAAATAATGATGTCGCAATCTTGTCATGAATGAATTCTCACAGCATGTGGAAAGCATTATGAATTGTTTGTACTTGTATACCTGTGTTATATCTTGGTGCACAGAAGACACATGATTGTATGTCGTGCAAACAGGACTAAACTTGCAATCAAAATATTCTAGATATTTCAGTCCTTCATGAAGCAGGTTTTGTGTAAAATATCTTGTGACTTTCCCCATCATGGCCATTTGATAAATACCCAGGTATCTATAGACCTAAATTTCATGTCAGAACACCCTTGGATGGACATTGAGGCTCCTATCTAATTTTATAGCTATCAAATCTATTTCCCAGAGTCGAACAAAATTGTGATAGAAATGCACAGGGATTAGAACCATTTGTTTTAAAATGGGTCCTCTCATAAATATAAATATATATTGAACATAATAAAGCTCCCACTGTGAAAAGCAATACATTAGCCATGAATAGTAAATTGTGCATCGTAAATAACAATCATGTTTCTTCACAATGATGACAGATATTCTTTCTGTTTAGTAGTAAAGAGTGAGCCATTATAAAATACCTGTCGTATGAGATTTAGTCACATAATTTATGTTGCTAATGATAACTAGATTCAACCCAAGTATATCTTGTTTTCTTCCCTAGTAGCAGACTTTAGTATGGAACATTGTCAAATGTTAATAGTACTGTTTCTGGCCATTTTATGACTTGTATCTTGCATGTTTTATCAGTTTTCCCCCTGCAGGTTCCATCTCTAATTGTTTATTTAGGTGGGAGTAAGATAGACAGTAAGTCGTTTGGGTCTGTTTGGTGAGGAAGGCATTGATAGTGGGAAACTGGTTGGTGGCAGCAGACAGATAAGAGGGTAAAATGCAGGGGGAGATGAAGAGCTCATTGCCCAGCAGAGGAGTATGGGGATATGCAAACAATTTGAGGGAAAATGGAGGTTGAGATGATGGAGGACAGGAAAAGCATGGTCAGTGACTGTGGCAGGCTGTGAGGGTGAGTGGAAGCGGAAAGGAAAAGTTGAAGGTACCTTTAGCAATCTCTGTTTAATCCTGGTTTAAATTCTGGTTTAAATTCATCCTTGTACTTAGAAAATTGGCCATACTCTGAAGAGTGGCCCCGATATGACCCACTACAAGGACTTTTATACTGAATTAAAACCCAATCTGCATATCAGGCTCAAACAAGAGGGTGGGTTTGGGACAGGTAATTAAAAAGGGTGTGGGGGGAGGATACGAGGTAAATTGAAGTGAGATGGTAGACTAAAAACAAACACACAAGCAAGGGGATGGGGACAGGAAGGTACATTGTTTTATTAAGGTCATAATCATACCAAGGGATTTAGACAGAGTGAAGCAAGCAGACTGGAGGGGGAGATGTTCTGCCCGTGGTCATACCTGTGAATGAGAGAAGAGCAGATGATCAGATCAGATGGAAGGTCTTTGTAGCTCCATGGTACAAGTGGTTTTAATTCATCCTTGTACTTAGAAAATTGGCCGTATTTTGAAAAGTGGCCCCGTTATGACCCAAGAACCAATCGTTTCAGGTAAATGGGTGTTATAGAAACAGTATAACACAGCACACTCCCCTGTATACACACTGCAGTTGTGGTCACAATGTCTTAAGCACTTCAGGTCATTTGTATGGCAGATAAGACCTGATTTTAATCAGATCGACTACTTACACATACCAATTGAGATTGACATTGGTGTGACTGGACAGAAGTTGGTCAGATATGTTATTTTTCCATGAGCGTTATCAAGGGGGTAGAAAATAAAACTCTCCTAGTAAGTAACTGGATTGACAAATATAGCAGAGAACAATCATGGCAGGTCTGGAGACGTGAAACGACACAGCGGCAGGCTGATCTAAAGGCTATATTCACATGGCTGGTTTGCAATAGTAAAAATTTCAAAAAAATACTCAACATGTTTAAGCTTTGCCAATCTTATTATATACAATATATTCAGAGGTTTTGTATTAACTGTATTTTTTTTTATTTTTTATTGAATCCTGTATTTTTCTTGCTATCATCTTTCCCACTCTGTTTGACACCTCCAAGTGTCTTGAGCAGTCTTAACTAATTCCCCCACATCTCGACAGCCTTTAAAACAGCCGCATCCTCTTTACACCTAACGAGGAATGAGTTTTCTGCTTGGTTGCCTCAGCACAATCCTCACGATTCTGCATTTAAAGTTTTATATTAAAGTTTCAATTATGTAATAACCCAGTAATCGTTCTCATAATTAACAAGCTAACAACTTCAGCAATATTGCTCTTGTGCATTCAATAATGAAGTATATTTCATTCCAAAAATATCATGTCTGGTATTGCTAGACTTTGCATTTCCGAAGGTTGGTATTTGGGTATTTTTCACAGGGGGGGGAAATACAGGCGAATCACGGCGAAAATTACGGTAACCCAAAAGTTTTCATAGGAACTTGGATTCACCCCCCCTTTCCCCGCTTACGTCGATGTATTGTGCGTGCGGGGAGATAAGTGACATGAAAAATTACTTAGGGCAATACGCGCCGCGATAATAAAATTTTTATGAGGGCCGGGGGTGCATTTACGCAGCTCCCGAATCACACGATGTATGTACGTGCGCGTACATCGTTGAAATCCCCTTTATGTTGTTCGGTTTTAAACCATATCATATTGATCTCCTTCGGTATTTTTAAAAAACTTAATCTTTTGAAGTTGGCCAACTTTACCGAATGGGACCCATCCCCCCCATGTTCTTGGTGTGGAGGGGGGAGGGGAGGGAAAGGGTTTGGCAAAAAGGTCAGTGGACAATCCCTTTACTTGCCTGGTTTACTGTATAAATATCATGGGGGAAACAATGAATTCTCTGTTTTAAGCCTTTACACCTTGCTCCGATATATCATGGAAAGCATAGTGTTCAGAGAAATTGGTTACATCACATAGCACGTGCTTCCCCCCCAGAGGGGTTTTTGGGGTCTTAAAATTTGCACTGCAGTTTCATTTGTTCTTGGCTGTGTATCTGCTTGGCTCTACCGAGTTTCAGAAATCTCTTGCTTTTTCTGTTCTAATTAACATCAGTATGAATAATTAACACATGCCTACAATCAAAGTCAGTAGGTAATACATGAAAAATACACATTCTTGGTGGCATTAGATGCTGATGACAACTGTGAACAGTCCTAAATGTACACTTGGAATAAAAAAAGCAATTAAACCATATGGCTATACTTGGATTTCTGCACTGATTACTAAAACAAATGGGTCTGGTTGTTTTAGCCTTTTTAGAAAAAATATAAACCGCAATTTGTATATTTACTATGGATGTTTATTTGTAATGTTATATATTTTAATATATTATATTATATTTTTTTTTAATATAAAGTGTGTAAAAATATAATATATATAAAAAATATATATATTATAAATAATATATATATATATTAATATAATAAAAAATAAATATAGTTTTGGAGTGCCATCACAACCAATGAAAAATTTTTTTGGGGAAAGGGTGAAAAAGGGAGGGTGAGCAAGGACAAAAGCATCCTTAATAAAAAAATGAAGGAAAGCCAAACCTATGCAGACCTCTTTACACCTGTGCCTTCAGATGGTTAACCATACTCCTGGCTGCACGGTATCTGGCTTCCCCGGGAAGCAAAACGACCCTAAAGAACAAGGCAAAGGGGATTGGTCCACGGGCTTGTATAAAAACGAGTATTTATTAAACACCAGAAGGTGAACATACAAAACAATTTAAAAAAAAGGTTTTAGGGATCACATTATAGCCCCTTTATCATGGCTAGACAACCACAAACATGGCTCAGTCCACTGCTCTTTGGGAAATGGGCCCCAAAATTCCCACCAACTATTTAGAAACTTTTGGAAGGAATCGGAAACGTTTGACCCAAATATACGTTTTTTTTGGGAATGTACCAAAAACTAATAAAATTATGGGAAAATTTTAAATTTGCGAAAATAATTAAAAACCTTAAACTCTTCTCTGGTGTCTCTCTCTCTCTTCTCTTCTCTGTCTCTGTCTCTCCTGTCTCTCTCTGTCTCTGTCTGTCTCTTTCTGTCTGTCTGTGTCTTTCTCTCTCCCTCTCTCTCGCTCTCTCCTGGCATTTGGCAAATATAAATAATTTTGGGGAAACCTAATTGACCTAAAACGGGGAAAAATTATTTGATTTCATGTTGAAATGAAAAAAACATGCTTTTGTTCTTTTTTTTAAAATGAAAGTAAACTTCTGATTTCAGCTGTATGTACAGTATCTCACGAAAGTGAGTACAACCCTCAAATTTTTGTAAATATTGTGTTAGAACTTTTCATGGGACAACACTGAAGATGTGACACAATGCAAAGTATTCAGTGTACAGCTTGTATAGCAATGTAAATTTGGTGTGCCTATAAAGTGACACCATCTACTCACATTGGTGTCTCTGCAGAACAAATGTCAGACTATTATTGGACGCAAGTGAAAGCTGCAAGGTGTAAGAATTAAAAATATATATATATATATTGAAAGTGATAGGAAAGTTTTAAAAAATATAACCAAAAATTATTTAAAAACTTTACATAAAAACATGAGTTAATCAATAAGTTATTTTTGATGACACATTTCCATTAAGGCAGTGCTGGAAAATAATGGCGGCCACACAAAATATTGACACTTTGTGAACAATTTGACCATTGTCACTTAGGGTTTACTCACTTTTGTTGTCAGCAGTTTAGACATTAATGACTGTGTGTTGAGTTATTTTGAGGGCACACCAAATTTACACTGTTATATAAGCTGTACATGGACTACTTTAGTGTTGTCCCATGAAAAGATTTAATACAATATTTACAAAAATGTGATGGTGTTACCATTTTTGTGAGTTAGTGTGTGTATATATACACATAGCAGCATATATAGACTACTCACAAAAAGTTAGGAATATTTGGCTTTGGTTGAAATTTCAGGATGAACATAACATTTTTGGAACATTTTTTATTAAATGAACGATGTGAGACCATCTCTAAACGTTAGAATGCACATGTCCAATTGTTCAGTGTTTCAGTACTTTTTGTACAAGGAGCTTAAAGGCAAAATTCACAAGAGGTGTTTGATCCCTGATTCGCCCAATACATTTAGGGGATGAATTTGAATTGGGATTTTAACAGTCCTCCTCATCATTCTGTTCACATTTTGACACTATGAAACAAGACAACACCTTACAATTTATTAACAGTACCTCGCCATTGCAAGGCTACAAACAGGATGCTCTCAGACAGAAGTCACCTATGATCTTAGAGTGTCACAGAGTGTCATCAGCATGTTACAACAGAGAGACTGGAAGAGTCCCAGAAAGGCAAGTAAGTGAATGTCCTTTGGCTACATCACACACTAATGACCGCTTCATTGTAAACCGTGCCCTGCAGAACCGGATGATGAATGCCACACAATTCCAGGCACGTTTAAGGAGATGAGATGCTAACAGGTGTCACATCAGACCATTCGTAACCGTTTACATCAGCGCGGTCTGCATGCTAGATGACAGATGAGGTTATCTGACCAGAACCTATACTGGCTGATGCGTAGTGTTCTTCTTGACATCTCCAGCATCGTTGGCAGCCATCACTTCTGCTCAGAGTGAATCAACTTTTATCACTAAGCAGCACTGAGGACCACTGGTCCCTCATCCAATATAGATTTTTTTTCTGGCCAATGCAAGACGCTGATGCCTGTGCCTGGTGGAGTTGTTGGGTACCCTTGCTGGTTGTATACCATGCAGACCTCGCTGATGCAAATGGTTACAAATATTTTTTTCCCTATGAGCTGTAGTTTATTTTTCTTTATCTGGATAACCCCTTGAAATGTATTTTTATTGATTTTTATGTGATAGAGCTACACAATGTAGCAAGTAATTGATTAGTGTAAAGAAAATGACGTGCTTTTCCAATTTTTTTAAATAATGAAACTGAAAAGTGGGGTCTGCATATTTATTGAGCCCCCCTGAGTGAATGCTTTCTACAACCACCTTTAGCTGCAATGATGGCTGCAAGTCTATTGGGGAATGTCTCTAACAGCTTTGCACATTTAGGGCCACATGTATGAAAACCGTCTAGGTCTAAGACTTTTTTTGTTGCCCATAGCAACCAGTTAGGGGCTTAGTAAGTCTTAGCGCCAGACAGTTTTCATACATGTCCCCCTTAGAGTCTGGATTTTGAAGCAAAGCATCCCCACAGTGTGATGCTGCCACCACCATGCTTCACAGTGGGGATGGTGTGCTCACAGGGGTGAGCAGTGTTGGCTTTCTATACACATAGCATTTGACATTTAGGCCAAAAAGTTTACATTTGTCTCATTTGACCAGAGCACTTTCTTCCTCATGCTTACTGTGTCTACTGCATAGCTTTTTGCAAACTAGAATTCTTATGGCTTGCTTTCAAAAAGGACTTCCCTCTTGTCATTCTTCAACAAAGGCCATATTTGTGTAGTACACGAATAATAGTTGTCCTGTGGACAAATTGTCCCACCTGAGCTGTGGATTTTTGCAGCTGCTTCTAAGTGACCATGGGCCTCTTGGCTGTTTCTCTAATTAGTGCTCTTCTAGGCTGGGCTGTCAGGTTAGGTGGACAAATATTTATCTTGGTGGGTTAGCAGTTGATCCATACTTCCTCCTTCTACGGATTGTGGATTGAACAATTCTCTGTGAGAAGTTCAGGTTTTGGGCTATTTTTTTTAAAACCTAACTCTGCAATACACTTTGCCATAACTTTGTATATCTGAAATGTCTGGTGTTTTCCTTGGTTTTCATGATGTTGTTTGTTGTCTTTATGTTCTCTAACAAACCTCTGAGGCCTTCGCAAAACAGCTGTATTTATACTGAGAATAAATTATATAAAAATGTACTCTATTTACTAATTAGGTGACTTCTAAAGGCAATTGTTCAATCTGTATTTTGTTTAGGGGTATCAGACTCATTTAGGTACCCACACACGTAGTGCATGTATAAAACAGAGGCGGTTGCTGTTAGTTTTTGGCTTCCGTTCATGCGCAGTGAAATCTTATGCATGCCAAGTTTAGTTTCCGATATGCTGAGGTGCCCAGAAATATGTATTTTCTATCACATTTGCCTGTTGGAGGTAAGCATTTTCTATTTCCTTGTTTTATTTATACATTGCAGGGGCCATCAGAGGTGCTATTTGGTGTCATCATACACTTTGAGCAACAACATATATCTGTTTATAACTTTATTCTTGCTGCTCATTAGCATTTTTTGTCCCACCCTGTTGGTGCATTTATTTTTTGTCCCCTGGAGAACCTTCCGTTTTGGTGGGGGAAACGCGTTGGGACGTACTTTATGTAAATTTTCTGCACTATTTTGATTTAGGGCTTATAAGGGATTGTCTCCAGGAATTAATTTTTATTTCTTTATTTTCGTTACCCCCATATTATTGTTCATTTTATATACAGATCGGTACAACTTAATGAGTCTTATCATTTGATTTCTGCCATGTACAGTTTTATTATAGGTTGCATTAGAAAACCCATAAGAGCGTCGCTCGCTTGCTCTCCCATTGGCCCAAATAACCGCGCCTCTTTTAACTTGGCCAATCAAAAACAGAGCTCGCTCTGCATTTCTTTTCCACATATAACTCTATGTGAAGGTAGCACACCCGCTGTTTGGCTTAGCAGTACGTGCCCCTCTCCCCCCCCCAACCAATCACAGTTCTAGAATATTTCCCATAGACAGTAAATAACTTTTAGGGCGCCCATTCTATCGCGCCTTCTTTCTCACACTCAAAATAGACGCACTACAAATGATGTGGTGGAATTCATATCTCCCGCTTGGGCTCAACCAATCAGCTCTTTTCTGCCTTTTTTACAGTATTTTGAACTGTCCCTCCTTTTCATTTGATTGGTAAATAATTCTCCATAGGTTATAATGGTTCACTGTCGCTCCTATTCTGATTGGCTGGTTTTTGCCGACCAATGAGAAGCGCTTAAAGAATTTAAATTACTGTATTTCCCGACAATGTTCTATACGCAATTCCTGATGTAGCGCCGTCTCGCGACAAACGCGTTGTTAGGGATTTGATTGATTTATGTTTATAGAAGGTTTCAGCTCTTTTTCAGATAATGTTTTACACCTAATAAAAATGATTTTTTTTAATCATACTGCATGCCGCACGGCAATGAGAGCCGAGATTTCATTGCCCCGATCTGGCCATAGACTACAATGGGACAAAGTAGCTCGTGCTATGATTGGCCGGGATAGCCAAGCCCCCGCTAGCTCAACCAATCAGCTCTTTTCTGCATTTTTACTGTATTTTGAACTGTCCCACCTTTGAATTTGATTGGTCAATACTTCTCCATAGGTTATAATGGGTCCCTGTCGCTCCTATTCTGATTGGCCAGGATTGCCAAGCCCCTGCTAGCTCAACCAATCAGCTCTTTTCTGCATTTTTACTGTATTTTGAACTGTCCCGCCTTTGAATTTGATTGGTCAATACTTCTCCATAGGTTATAATGGGTCACTGTCGCTCCTATTCTGATTGGCTGGTTTCTGCCGACCAATGAGAAGCGCTTACAGAATTTGAATTACTGTATTTCCCGGCAATTTCCAAGTTCCTAATTTCGGATGTAGCGCCGTTCTAGATTTTTGGAAAGTGATTTTTTTTTTTTTTAGAAAGTTTGATCTCTTTTTCTGATAATGTTTTTCACCTAATAAAAGCGATTTTTTTGGAATCATACTCCATTCCGCACGGAGCTGAGCGCCGAGATTTCTCTTGCGATCTTCTATATGTTTCCTCTCATGTTCCGTTCTCGCTTAACTTCGCCTCCTCCGGCTCGTTTAGACCAGCTTTAACTAGGTCTGCCTGTTGGAGCTGGCGAGCGCTGCAATGCGCCGCACTTTGCCGACCCGCGATCGTACATGCTTCGGAGTTTTCGAAAGTGCCGCGTCCCACCCCAGAACGCCCACACCGCGCCCATTACACGCCCCTTCATGTTAGGCGCAGCCGAAAGTGGCGAAGGCTACGCCTAACATCTCATCCCTGCGTCCGACAGGGGATTCGGATCGGTGAGCCGCAGTTTTCACCAGAAAACAGGCGCAAATCCCGATCATTCATGTTGCCCTGTATGTTTATTGTGATTGTTTTTGAATACATATGCATGTCACACTTTTCAGTTTTTTTTAATTTGCAAAAATTTGGAAAATCACACACTTTTTTTTACACCTCACAACTTTGTGTTGCTTTATCACATAAACTTTCAATTAAATATAGTGGAGTTGGTGGCTGTAATGTTGAAAAATGAACGGTTCAAGGGGTATGAATACTTTTGCAACCCACTGTAAATGAAAAAAATACGGCTTCTACTAAATCTATCCCTACAGAATTGTATATCAATACTCTCAACTCTTTGCCTCATGCAGATCTTATAGCATGTTCAACATGACATGTTCCCTTTACATAGTATAAAATTGTATAATAATTGATGTAATTTCAAAGGATTTACTTGCTTTGTCTTGCAACTGTATGTTGTTTTATAGTATTGAATGTAGTAAGTTCAGTTTAGTCAGGTTTTAAACATGATCTAATATTACCACTTTCCATTGCAAAAAAAAATATTATTTTATGTATTACTCTTGTCATTGACATTGAGGTCTAGTCTCATCTTTTTCTAGGCCTGTCCAGAGAACAATAGAGCAGCAACTACAGTAAACTGAAATGTGTCTGCCTGGCCATTCAGGAGTTTTATCCATTAGCTATCAAAACCAGAGAATGGCAATATTTTATGTAGTTTTTAATTGCTAGGGCTGCCATTATTTCTTAAAACCGGTTTTCAGGAATATTGATTTTAACAAAAATATCCCTTTCTAACGTATTGTCCTTTTAAGCCATACGGATGCCATAGGGAGCAGCCAGTTAGGCAGCCTGTGTGTATCCACTCTAGTGGACCTGATACGTCCATACAATAGAATGACATGCATTTAGTTGAAGTGCCATCATGTATTGCAGCATTTGTGGCTGGTTGATGATTCCTGCAGTAATCGTGATCGTTGAGAGGTAGAGAAGCCAACTGGTTATCATCATGAAACCTTTTAATATACAAGAAAATTCAAATATCACACAATTTAAAAAAATATAGCTGTAGTTGTGTTTCGATGCCTAAATATATGTATATGGGTTTTATTTGTATAATGCTAATTTTGTTTTAATGTGTCCACCCGTGAGTGATTGATTAAAAATAGGCTTCATCAGTCTTTTTATCTTGAAATTATACAGCCCTGCGTAGGACTACCACATTCCAAATCAATGTGGTTTTGCATACATAAGTACTAATGGCCTCATAATGTGATTGCTGCTACAGATGGAACTACAAGCTGTTATCTACTAGTACCTTAGCTTAAAATAAAAGCTGAATATTGAAATTGAGCAGTGTGATCAAGCAAATAAAGGGGAACTGTCATTAAGATGCTTATAGTTTTTATGTGTGTTAAATCTGTTATTCTGCACAAGAAAATCAGTAACCATAACAATGTTTTTTGCTCTCCATGTCTATAGACTGCGGCTTTCGCTCGCATTTTTTTTTTTTTTTTTTACAAATTTTTTTTGTTTTTTTTTTTTGATTGTTGTTGTCCCTAAGTTAAAGAATAAATTTGCTTATATCATTCTCTGTCAAATTTTTTTTTCACTCTTAACCAGAGATTCATAAACTAAACTGGAACCTGACAGGTGGTTTGTGCCACCCTATCTGGGGGCAGAATGTGTTAGAGGGAGAGAAGCTGAGCTCTGTGATATATAATGGGTTATATGATAGAGGAGAGAAGATGAGCTCTGTGATATATAATGGGTTATATGATAGAGGAGGGAAGCTGAGCTCTGTGATATATAGGGTTATATGACAGAGGGAGAGAATCTGAGCTCTGTGATATATAGGGTTATATGATAGAGGAGAGAAGCTGAGCTCTAGGATATATAGAGTTATATGATAGAGGGAGAGAAGCTGAGCTCTGTGATATATAGGGTTATATATATGATATTTCAATGGGTAGATCCACACTCCTCTCCTTGGGCCTCCAACCGGAATGGGATGGTGCTCACCCAGAAAAGAAAAAAGGAAGGGATAGGGACAGACAGGCGCCCAGATATAGTGTAGTATTTAGATGTTATAGGAAAATATCAATATATGAATTTGCTCACCTGAGCTTGTTGTACAGTGTATGGTACAACACATATAGAAGGAGTTATCAGTAGGTTATCACCATCAGCCGCCAGTGCCTCCAAAGTCCACTCATGCACCTCACCCACAAAGGGCAGGAGGAAGATATATAGCTATTTGATCCACTTCTGGCTGTCCAGCCACGAAATGGGAGTAGAGGTAGTGCTAGCGCTTGTTTATATAAAATAAAATAAAAATCCTTCCGTTTAGAATCAAGGAAAGATTAGAAAATCCTCTGTAGTTCTGAGAATTTTATTTTTAAAATATGAATATAAAAAACAATCAATTATAAAAAATCCCAACGCGTTTCGCGTGCATCCTCGCACGCTTCCTCAGGAGTTCTGACAATATTCACAATCTCCTTTCTCTAAATAGTCTACAAGGGCGCCACCTCTTTTGTGAAAGTACCCAATCCTATGTCGCCCTTATCCTTTCTTATACATACATATAAAAACAACGTATTCATATGTCACAAAATACACAAGCATTTAAAATTGCAAACGCTGCACTACATCCTTTAAAACTTGAACAATAAAACCATTTACTGTTATACCTATTATTAGAGCTCAGCTTCTCTCCTCTATCATATAACACTATATATCACAGAGCTCCGCTTCTCTCCTATAACCCTATATTTCACAGAGCTCAGCTTCTCTCCTCTATCATATAACCCTATATATCACAGAGCTCAGCTTCTCTCCTCTATCATATAACCCTATATATCACAGAGCTCAGCTTCTCTCCTCTGTCATATATAGGGTTATATGATAGAGGAGAGAAGCTGAGCTCTGTGATATATAGGGTTATATGATAGAGGAGAGAAGCTGAGCTCTGTGATATATAGGGTTATATGATAGAGAGAGAAGGTGAGCTCTGTGATATATGGGGTTATATGAGAGAAGCTCAGCTCTGTGATATATAGGGTTATATGATAGAGGAGAGAAGCTGAGCTCTGTGATATATAGGGTTATATGATATAGGGAGAGGAGCTGAGCTCTGTGATATATAGGGTTATATGATAGAGGGAGAGAAGCTGAGCTCTGTGATATATAGGGTTATATGATAGAGGAGAGGAGCTGATCTCTGTGATATATAGGGTTATATGATAGAGGAGAGAAGCTGAGCTCTGTGATATATAGGGTTAACATCATGGTGCAGCAAAAATTGGGACTCGCTTGACTAGGCAATGTTTTTCTACTGGTCAGTGATCCAATGTTTTTTTTTTTTCTTTACTGTTTAGCCCACTGAAGTCTTGCCTTTCTGTTTCCCTAGGACAGCAATGGTATTTGAACCGGTTGTCTGTCCTTACAGCCAAGTCCAGGCCAGCTAAAAAGTGCCGAGTTGTGTGTTTGGACATGTTAATTGAAGCACCAGCATTGTATTTAGCTGCAGTTTGCTTGGCTGTATACTGCTGTTTGTTAGAATGATTCTTGGCATCCTCCTTGGACCTCTTCTTTCGACAACTTGTTTGCATCCACGGATCCCTTTTTACTGTATGTTTTTCTTCAGTCACTATTTTCATTATACTCTAAACACCTTTGCATGAGCGAACCCCACAGATCTGGCAAGTTTAGTACCAATAACCATGCTGCATTTGAAGTCTCACTTGGATCACTCGATTTACTCATTCCAATGACGATTTGTGCTAAACTGGTTTGATTTTTTTTTGCTGCACTTGGGGGGCATATGTCTATGTTCCATACAAGGCAGCTTCAGTTGTAAGGGCAGGTGTCTCTAATAAACTGGCCATTCAACATACGTGAATTGGCCATATGCTTCTAAACTGATGTGGGGGAAAAAAAACTTTATCCTGCTGTAAATGTTACCGGTACTAAACTAAAGAAGCAAGCTAATAGTGTCTTGATTAAAATGCTATACTTTTTGACATATCTATCTACAGAGCACTACTCTCGTGTATCCTTAGGAAAAAGTTTTATAGTTAACATACACATTACAGTATTCCCTCAACATACAATATTAATTGGTTCCGGGATGACCATTGTATGTTGAAACCATAACTCTATGGAAAACTGGTAATTGGTTCCAAAATTTCACCAGCATAATGCAAATTTAAACAGATTACTCACAGTTAAATCAAGTTCTTGGATCTAACAGATCTGCGGGAAGTCACAGGCAAGGAGCTTCTTTGAGTCGTGTACTTTGTACATAATGTACCAGAAAAAAAAATTGGGGCCATTTTTACCTGGCGCCCATAAGAGACGCTCATACTGGTAAATGTAAAGAGAAATACATCTAGGAACATTAATGAAATATATATATATATATATATATATATATATATATATATATATATATATATATATATATATATATATATATATATATATATATATCTTCTCTAAAACACAGATATTTATAGAAAGTCCATTAAAAAATTACATACATGGTTCTCTGTGTGAGGGCTTACGCGTTTCAGACAGCCATGTGTTCTTGATCGCAGCAAAGTACAGTACAGAACATGCAGTACAACATGTACCCCACTACGTAAGGGTTTTTACAAGTAAAATGTTTGTAATTGATTGGATTTTGAAGTCAATCACATGAGCCGCAGATTGGCATTGTCAGTGATGTTGTATGGTTGTGGCTTCAAGATACAATGTATGATGAAGCTATTATGTCCTGAAGCCATTGGAACTTGAGGAAACACTATAATCTGGGGCAATACATAAATTTATTAAACTTTACATACTCATTTAAGTATAGTATTGTACACAGCATTCACTGTGCTGTATTGAAGAAAATTAGCATTTTTCTCAAGAACATTTTTGATACCACATTATTTGGCCTTAGTGACAAGCATCATTTTTGTATGTTAGACATATTAAATTGTAATTTTCCCAGTTTCTGCTTACTTTACATTGTATGTACTTGAGCTGTTCAAGAACAGATAATCCCCCCCACTCTATGGGTAAAAACTAGAAAACAATATTTTAGTGATTTTTCTGTTCAGTAGACCAGATATTATGAATACTATTGGCGAGAAGGATAGGATGATTGAAAACATAGTATCTCCAATAGTAATCTCTGAACATAATAGCAAAAACATGGTTGATAAGGGAGAACAATAAGCAGATCTTGTGGAAGGCATCATACCCTTATAAGCCATGAGTGTATAACATAAGGATTCAACACTGCGTTTGCATAAGCTTCTTGTATAGTACAGTGCATAGGTGATTAGCCCTGCAAGACAGAGGTTGGGAGTTCAAGCCCCATCAGTAGTTTCTTTAAAATTTGTACACATATGTAAAGATATGAAAATATATGTGTAGACATCTATAATTTTATTTATATACACACACCAAGCTCCCCTATATAGTGTCCTATCCTTGCAGTCACGCCAAGCACTTCCAACATATGTGATACAATGCATATACTCTGGGGATGAGACATGATATAGGGGAGCCCTGTATGTGTATATATATCATTATATAGATTAACATATATATTTTAGGTCTCTCTACATATGTGTAGAAGTTAGGGGGGAAAAAAATATATACCCTGTGAGGGACTAGAACTCCAAACCCCTTCGTTGTAAAAGCAATAGTCTATCACTGCTCACTGCTCTACCTCTGCACCACCAGCCCAAGTTAGTTACAAGCTGAGCATGGCCTTCACTCAAAGCTGATTTGCTTCTCTCCCCATTGTTTTCACTCACATGTCACTGACAGGAAGCAGAGCTCTTTACTTGAAGCTGACATTTGTAGTTGAGTAAAGATCTCTGCCTGTTGTCAGTACAATTTGGATGAACACCACTAGAAGTAACAGCTGCTGGCTTTCAGTTGTGTGTAAACTAAGACATATGACAGGTGCTTGCTGGAGTTTGGAGCCTCAAGGCTGCAGACATAAGAAGCATGCAGGAGGCTACAGAGCTGTTATATCCAGACAACCTTCTGCATCCCCTGGCTTTATAGAAAATGATGATGTCACAGTTCTTCAGTGAGGGGAGACGCGCCTGCTGACACGGGAGACACGCCTGCTGACAGGAGAGACACGCCTGCTGACAGGAGAGACACGCCTCTGGATTTCAAACTCAATCTGAGAAAATTAGCTGAACAGCACGAGCAGCTCAAACGATAAAACTCCTTTAAGTCAAATGAATGAAACTGAAGCAATCTCTAGCTGATTGTATACAGCAGGTGCCGCTGGGGATTATCGGGATTCCACCTTCGTATTATATTGGAAATGTTGTTCATTTCGGCAAGGATATCGGCTAGGTTTCAGTTGTTTTTCAGGAGCTGCACAAATGGAGTGGTAATGCTCTGTGTAATGGAGATGAAAAGTAATAAAATGTAGAAATTGTAGCATAGACTAATGCTGTGGTTACAGATTAACTTGTATTATTTGGATTTTCTTCTACGCTAAAATGATTATTGATACTTAACTCGAGAACGTGTTCTGAACACCATCATCTTCATCTGCAGTGCTGTGTGAGTTTATTTGGTTGTGGAATGTGTTGTGTGACTGAGATGAAGCAGATTTGGAGTCTAATGTGAACAGAGCAGATACTTTCTCATTTTACTATTCGTTAAAAGGGTTGTCTATTTTATAATGTCTTTACTTATTATGAGTAGAATAGGAAATTATACAGTTTTCTAACCTGCAAGTAAACCTGACATCATATTTTGTCCATGGGAGCCCTAACTGTGGACAGGAATGTGAAATGTACCATACTTTTTTTTTTCTAGTTAGGGGCCTATTGTACTGGTAAAAAGAGCTACAGGAGCAGAATTTGGAATGCATCTATGTTTTTATTAGAAAATTATATCATTTCCTATAATATAAATAATTATATAAAGTTGACAACTTCTTTAATACATTACATAACATATTTCATTGCATTTGTTTGCGGTCAAGAGTAAAAAAAGAATAGTAAGTGACTGTAAATAGATTAAACTGTAGAGTAATATCCTCATCACGTTATTATCACATATGACTTATTATTGCGTTATCACCTGTTCCTAGATTTATGGTTGACAGCCTGCCTTTATCTCCTTCAATTTGCATCTACTGGTTGTTAAAGGGGTTTTAAGAAATATTGGAAAGCCTCACTTATGGCTGGGACTGTGTTTATAGAAAAAATTTTTTTACAGGTACTTTGTCTTTCACCACTGCTGTTTTTAGAGCTCCAGTGATTCACCAGTCCCCCAGCAGTGGTGTAACATAGACAGCTTGCATGATCTTGAGCCAATCACAGTCTTAGGCCAGTGATTGGCAGTGTTTTTGTTGGTTTTTTTTTTAGTCTTTATTAACAATGAATGGGACCAGTGTAGGGAAGAATATGAAAAAAAGGCATACTTACCTCCTGGTCTCCCATGATCTGCTCCTCTTCACTTACTCACCTGTGTGCCATATTAGTAGAGGCTTGCTCTCCATTTTCTCATTATGGAGCACATGATGGATGGCATGCAACTCCGGTATTGATGAGGAATGGATCCTTTAGTGCTACAGAAAGGTAGCAGCAGGAGGCTTTCCTCATCCTTTCCCAACTAATGATGCTATGTTAGGAAGCTACAATGCTGTAGTGATCTAAAACCTATTATCCTGTAACATTTGTACAAAGGAAAAAATAAGTGTTTGATACACTGGCAATTTTGCAAGTTTTCCCATCTACAAAGTATGGAGAGGTCTGTAACTTTTATTGTAGAATCTAAACAAAAATCCAGAAAATCACACTGTATGATTTCTTAAAAATAATGAATTTGCATTTTATTGCATTAAATAAGTATTTGATACAATAGAAAAACAGAACTTAAAAGAGTTTTGACTCAAAGTGAAATTTACGTGGGAAGCTTGCAAATTAAATAATTAATTTGTTAATCATTCCTCATTATTAAAAATTCTCTGCTATTTTAGTTTTAGCTGTTACCTTAGTGATCCATAGTGTACAGCTAGTTTCCAGTGGATACAGCAAGGAATGAGAGCTTCTCAGTCTTGCTGCACATGCTCAGCCATCCCCTCTCCTCACAGGCAGCTACTGTCATTTTCTTACCTGCTTAGTAATCACACACACTAACCCACTGCTGAGCAAGTTCAACCCCAGGTGCTGTCATTCAACTTCTGTACTCCTTAGTAATTAGTCAAACAGTGCAAATAATTAAAAAGAGAAAAGTAACCTTGTGTGCATCGTGACAAAAAAAAGAATCTATGTTCGGCTCTTGCATGATTTGAACCTAGGATTCCTATGTTGGAAGACAGAAGTTCTAACCACTCAGCTACTTTGTAACTACTAACAGCTCTTTACATAAACAGGCCTGTTTTGTTTGACTAGAGTGAGCACAATGTGGTGAAAGGCATGGTGATGTCAGCTTCTGGGTCACATGATATGCAGATCAAACAAATCACACACTCTTTTGAGCACACTGAAAGCTGAAGCTAGATAAAGCAGGTATGAAATGAGTTTGTGGTAAAACCCTTTTAACATTTGGTATAGAAATCTTTGTTTGCAATTACAGAAGTCAGGCGTGTCCTGTAATTCTTGACCAAGTTTACACACTGCAGTAGGGATTTTGGCCCAATCCTTCATACAGATCTGGTCATTTCCTTACTATTGCACCAACTGTTGTCTCCTTCTTACCTAGTTCTCTTACTTATGGTTTTGTAGCCCATTCCAGCTTTGTGCAGGTCTACAATTTTGTCCCTTGTATCCTTAGACAGCTCTCTCGTCTTGGTGGAGAGGTTGGAGTGTGATTGAGTGTGTGGACAGGTGTCTTTTATACAGGTAATGAGTACAAACAGATGCAGATAATACAGGTAATGAATGCAGAGTAGGAGGGCTTGTTAAAGAAAAAAACAACAGGTCTGTGAGAGCCAGAATTCCTGCTGTTTGGCAGGTGATCAAATATTTCATGTAATAAAATACAAATTAATTACTTGATTTTCTGGATTTTTTCTTAGATTCTGTTTCTTACAGTTGAAGTGCACCTACGATAAAAATTACAGACTCTCCATTCTTTGTAGGTGGAAAAACTTGCAAAATTGTCAACGTATCAAGTACTTATTTTCTCCACTGTATATTGTGCTTATAAAAAAATAAAATACAGTGTAGGATAAAGTTTTGTATTGTGTTGTAGAGGCGGTCAAAGGAGAGGCAGATCTCTCCGATATTTTGGACATCTATGCTTCTATTTGTTTTACAGTGTGTAGAAATAAGTGGTATTATATAGGTTTGTATATGCATTGTTGGCATAAGTAGCTGTTTTACACGTTGTTTTCTACTTCCATGTCACACTATGAGTTTGGCTTTAAGCCATGGTTTTTAACATGTCTTACAGCATTTGTCAGTGGTGTTTGGTTTATGGCCAAAAAAAACGTATTAGTTATCTGGCTTTATATTACTTTGGCCAAGTTATTATTATTATTATTATTATTAGTATTTATTTTAAAGCGCCATTGATTCCAGGGCGTTGTACATTCGAGGGGGTTACATACAGTACATACGTCAAACGAGTACAGTGCTAATGACAATTGGCACGATAGAGGGAGAAAGGACCCTACCCGCGAGGGCTTACAATCTACAAGGAGGGGTAAAGAGACAGGAGGTGAGGGGCAGACATGTTCCAAGTTCCAAACATGTTTATATAAACTTGGGGTGTGTTGGTTTTTCTGAGTATGTACTGGCTATTTGAATGTTACAAAAGTTCTACAATTTAAACCCTACTGACTTTTACTGGTGAAAAGATACGGAGTATGACAGTAGGCATTACATCCAACAGCAAACGTAAACGTAAACAGCAAACGTAAAACAATATATATTTGTAAAGGTTAATGAAATTAGCAAAACGTGAAGAAATTGTGTTTAGGTCACACTCCTTTTATTCAGATTGTGACATCTCTTGGCATCCCCATATTTCCTCCTCAACATCATCTGCCTTATCTATGTCACTCTCCAATGATGCATAGCAGCCTTCTCGAAATGCCTACAGTTTCCCTCTTTTTGTATGTGCTGGAGGGTTGATTATTTTATTTATATAATGACACCATATTGCCTCCTGCTCTATATAGATTGTGGTCACCAGATTGGCCCTGTTCTCAATGGGGCTCGCATTCTAAATTTCAAGTTAAATTATCTATGTTTTTGGAGTGAGGAAATTGGTCTAAGGCCCCGTTCACATGACGGATTTGGCCGCGGTTATGGCCGCGGGTTCCGACGCGGTTTCCGCGGCCAAAACGCGTCTAGTTTATTAACATGGTTTCCTATGGGAAACCGCGTTAATATTCACACTCCGCGCGTGTGGATAACTCTCCTGTCAATTCTTGACAGGGAGTGCTCTGCGCGGCAGCCGTGCGGTGCTGCCCCACCCGCGCCAAGACCACGGCCAGCGCCTGCGCCACAAACCCGCGCCGGGAGACGGGAGTTTGCGGCGAGGATCGGCGAGGTTTTGGCCGCGGCAAAACCCGCGGCCAAAACCGCCGTGTGAACGGGGCCTAACAGACTCATGCAAACTCAAAAGGAACGTATATAGATGTTGCTATTCATCAGATAAAAACCCAGGACACCAATGCTGACCGCTGAGCCACTGTGCTGCACAGAGAATTTGAAATGCAAACGTGGTAACATAGTAGATACAGTTGGATAAAGACACAGGTTCATTGAGTTCAACCTGTAATCCTACAGTGTTGATCCAGAGAAAGGCAAAGATCCCTATGAGGTGGGTACAAATTGTTTCATACAAGAGGAAAAATTCCTTCCCGACTCCAAATATGGCAATCAGAATAATCACTGAATTAACCACTTGACATCTGTCCGGTGGTGCCCTTAACTGTGGTCTATAAATGCCTGGGAGCAGAGGAAACCTCTGGTCCTTGGCGTTTACCCAGGAACGCTACATAAACAAGGGGGACTCTACTGATCCCAGTGACCCGATGGAGCCCAGGGAATGTCTGCAAAGCCAGCCCTGGGGACCTGGAATAGCCCCAGGGCTGTCTTTAAAGCAAGCCTGTGGTTAGGGCACACAGTGTGTGCTGCCCTTACTGAATCCTGTGTCCTACTGACAGAGTCTAATGTATTTGCATACATGAGTATACTAATACTTAGTATATGAAAAAAGTGTTAAATAGTTGGCCCTTAATGTTAATTTAAAAAAAAAACATGAAGTGTAGTAAAAATAAATTATAAAAATACATATTTAATAAAAAACTGATTGTTCATACATTAAACAAAAAATTGGTATCTACACAACCATAATAACCTGTAGAATTAAGCTAACAGGTTATTTGGTATGAAATGTTAAGTGTAAAAAAGACAAATGGAGAAAAACACCTTTTTTTTTTGCTTAGGCTAAGTTCACAAGGCTTAAACTGGGACGTATCTCACCCCATATTTCGTGCCGTACTGCACTAAATACGGGGCGAGATACATCCTAGTCATTACGGTAATCCACAGTTCTCATAGAGAACTATGGATTAGGTCTCCTCTCCCCGTTCGGACAATATGCCGAGCGGGGAGAGAAGTGATATGTCAATTATTCTGGGCGTTTACGCTGCCGCCCCACCCCACCCCGCGGGAGCTTCCGAACTCCGGCGTAATTACACCGTGTGAACATAGCCTTACACTGCAAATTTGAAAAAAATGCTGCAATTTATTTTGAAGCTCAAACTATGCCATCCAGAAATACAACGTCTCCTGCATAAAACAATTCTAATACAACTGGGTCACTTAAAAAATAAAAACATTATGACTATGGAAATGCGGAAAGGTAAAAAAGTAGCTGGTCATTAAGGCCTTTTTGGGCCTGGTGGTTTAACGTTAACATCCTTCAGGTGGCCATATTCTGATTGCTCTGCAGCAGAACAGCTAACACTGCATTTTGCTCCTTGATTGCTAGGCCATGTTCAGATGGCAGAATTTCACATAGATTTTGATCTGGGAGCCATGTATTTTACACTAAAATCTGTGTCCAGTTAAATGTAATGTTTATAATGTTGTAGGTGAAAATGCAAGGGGGGTTAACACAAAAAATTATTTTGGTAATCTATAGACCCCCCAACATCACTGAAGAGATGGAGGATCATCTGCATAAACAAATGGAGCGGGCTGCCCAGGTGGGTACAGTGGTGATAACGGGTGACTTCAATTACCCAGATATTGACTGGGGTCACAGTTCTGCTTTATCGGCAAAGGGGAGGAGGTTCCTCAACCTGTTAGAGGATAATTTTATGGGGCACTTTGTGGAGGATCCCATTAGAAGTGATGCTCTGTTGGATCTGGTAATATCTAACAAAGCAGAACTTGTTGGAGCAGTCACTGTTTCTGAAAATCTTGGTAACAGGGACCACAGTATAATTACTTTTAACCTAACCTGGAAAATAAAATCGCAGTCTGGGAGGGCAAAAAAACATTTAATTTTAAAAAGGCCAATTTCCACTTATTGAGGGGCACAATATAGGACATAGACTGGGAGCATTTATTACCAAATAGTGATATAGAAGCCCATTGGTAAGGCTTTAAATATACCTTGGAGAATTATATTGCAAAATGTATTCCTTTAGGTATAAGTATAGGCGATTAAAATTAAATCCAACATGGCTTTGACCTTCTGTTAAAAGGGCAATAAATAATAAAAAAAGGGCATTTAAAGTATATATTAAAGGGTTTCTCTCGCTACAATGATTGGGTTTTAATTAAAAGATCTTTAAAAAACAAGCAGCTTCGCAATATATGTTCATTACAAATGTCCTACTGATTTTGAGTTATCCCTGTTAGTAGTAGTGCATCAGCTCCTCAAATCTCTATAGCAGCCAACCTGTTGATCTTTATCTCACTGGCTGCCTGGATGACTCATCTGTTTCTGAATACAGGTTGGAGCAGAGAACCCCTCCCGCACAGTATGTGATGCTTCCTTAGGTGAGGGGGAGGGCTCTACTCCCCATGTGTAGCTGAGCTGCCTGGATTAACCCTGTGTGTGCCTGCTTCCTCCTGCTCTCTACACAGATTGAGGAGAGCAGAGATGAGGCTGATCTGTAGTCAGTAAATGTGACAGCAATGAAGTGTGTTACTATAATCATGATGTGTCTGTGGAGCTCTGACTATACTAATTGAACAGATCAGGGGGGCATGTGAACGGTTCATGCTCTGCTGTATTAGTGACACATGGTGATTATAGTAACTCACTTCACAGCTGCCCTCTGTCTGTTCTGACAGTGTTTGTTGTTGCTGGAGATGTGTAGATTTGTATGCTAAGCAGGGGGTATAGTAACCTTTACATCCCCCCTACTCTGCTATTAGCATACACAGCTTCACAGACCTCTCCACACTCATAGATCAGCCCTCTCCTGACTCTATGGAGAGGAGCAGCAAGAGCTCAACCACAGTACAGTATGGCTGATTCAGCAGCAGATCTAGGCAGGCACACACAGGGTTAACCCTGGCAGCAAACCCCCTCGCCCTCCCACTGCAGTCCAGGAGGAGAGCTGTCTGTGTGCTGAGGGGAGGGGGAAGAGGGAGGAGAAGAGGCAGACAAGAAGCACGCCCCTGAATTCAGAAATCCTTTGCTGCCAGACACTGAGGTAGGCTGAAAGCCTGTAGTGAGACAACTCCTTTAAAGTCAGAGGGGTCCGCATAAGCTTTTGAAAATTGCAAAGAGCTTAACAAAATCTGTAAAACCAAAGTCGGAACATGTAGGACCCTTAAACAACAGTAAAGGCAGCTGGTCATTGGGGAGCAGGAGAAGGCAGAGCTACTAAATAGGTTCTTCAGCTCTGTATATACAAAAGAGGAGAATGTAGCTGATGGGGATGGGGTCACTGCTAATGGGGGCGAGGTCAGTGCTAATGGGGGCGCTGTCAGGGCGAATAGGGGCGGTGCCAGTACTGTTAATACATCAACTGATATAATAAATTGGCTGAGTGTAGAAATGGTCCAAGACAAGTTAAACAAACTGAATGTGAACAATGCTCCAGGCCCAGGTGTCTGACACCCAAGAGTTCTTAAATAACTCAGCTCAACTCAGTTATTTATGTGCCCCTGTACATGATATTTAGAGATTCTCTGATTACTGGTATAGTGCCAGGAGACTGGCGCAAGGCAAATCTGGTTCTCATCTTCAAAAAGGCTTCTAAGTTTTGCTCTGGTAGTTATAGAGCAGCAAGTTTAACATCTATTGTGGGAAAACTGTTTGATGGGTTCATAAGGGAATATATACAGTAATATGTTGCTGAATTTAACCAATATATGGTTTTACTAAGGACAGAAGTTGTCAGACCAACCTGATCTGTTTTTATGATGAGGTGAGTAGAAGACTAGATACCGGGGCGGCTGTGAATATAGTGTTTTTAAACTTTGCAAAGGCGTATGACACTGTCCCTCATAAGTGTCTATTGTGTTAAAAATAATAGTGTGTAACTGGATTAAATACTGGCTATCGGATCGTACACAGAGAGTGGTGGTAAATGACTCCTACTCTGAATGGTCCCTGGTTGTGAGTGGTGTGCCCCAAGGCTCAGTACTGGGTCCTCTTTTATTCAATTTATTTATTAATGATATAGGGGAGGGTACTAATAGCACTGTTTCTATTTTTGCATGATACCAAGCTATGTAGTATAGTGCAATCTATGAAAGATGTTCAGCATCCTTTTGCCAAATTTGGCTAAATGTAAAGTTCTGAATCTGGGTACTTATAATCTGCAGGCTTCATATGTCCTAGGGGGTGAAAAGGATCTGGGTGTACTTGTAGCTCATAGATATCAGAACAACATGCATTGTCAATCAGCTTCCTCTAAGGTCAGCAGGATATTGGTGTGTATTAAAAGTGTCATGGACTCGCGGGATAGGCATGTAATATTACCACTTTTTCTACCACTGATTTAATATTCTGTGTGGCAGAGGAAAAAAAGGATGTGGATTATGCATGACATATATTGGCCCATGTTTCTGCTGTGGATCCACAACGGATTTTCCAGCTGAGCAATCCGACTTGTAATTGTGGCCTTACTGCCTGACACAATGAAGTTGTGCAGCAACATCAGCAACCTCACCAGCAGGTCGTCCCCTTTTTCTCCCTAGAATAAGTTGTAATTTCTCCCTTGTGAGGGATGGACTAAGTAGCCGCTTCATTGTAGATTCTCCTGACTGTTTTTGGGTGCTGTATCTGACAAAGATTCCATACTGAAACGGTTTCTGAGACCGTGTCCAAAATAGAGTGCAGACCACCTCACATTGTTTGTTTTTCCGTGGCACTTTCTTTATTCAGCGCTGAAAAATGTTAATGCTGAAAAAGAACTGACATGTTAATTCTTGAGGAAAGCACTGAAATGCAACGCTGAATCCTCACTTAGAATAAGGAGGCTGAAATCCGCCTCGGAGAACGACTTCAAAACCATGTCTGAAATTGTAAAGTCAGCAGAGTGTTCTAATATAAAGGTAAAGTATCTCACAAAAGTGAGTACACTACTCACATTTTTGTAAATATTGCATTATATCTTTTTATGAGACAACACTGACCAAATGACATTTTGAGACAATGTAGAGTAGTCAGTGTACAGCATGTATAATAGTGTAAATTTGGTGTAACCTCAATAACTCAACCCACAGCGATCAATGTCTAAACCGCTGGCAACAAAAGTGAGTTCCCCCATAAGTGAATATGGACAAATTGTGCCCAATTTTTCCATCTTCCCTTCACAGTATCATGTGAATCGTTAGTGTTCAATTGTCTCAGGTGTAATGGATAGCAGGTGTGTTAAATTTGGTTTTTAGTGCTCTCTCACATACTGGTCACTGAAAGTTCAACAAGGCACCTCATGTCAAAGAGCTCTCTGAGGATCTGCAGAAAAAGAATTGTTGCTCTACGTGAAGATCGCCTAAGCTATAAGAAGAAGCTGAAACTGAGCTGCAGTGCGTTGGCCAAGACCATACAACGGTTTAACAAGACCGGTTTCTACTCAGAACAGGTCTTGCCATGGTCAGCCAAGGAAGTTGAGTGAAAGTGCTCAGCATCATATCCCGAGGAATTCTTTTCAAAATAGAGGTCTGAGTGGTTAAAGGGGTGGGAGGTCAGCCTGTCATCGCTCAGACCACACACTGCACACCGCTTTAAATTGGTCTGCATGGCTGTTGTCCCAAAAGAAAGCCTCTTCTGAAGATGACGGACAAGAAAGCCCGCAAACAGTTTGCTGAAGACAAGCAGACTAAGGACATGGATTACTGGAACCATGTCCTGTGTATGATAAGACCAAGATTAACTGATTTGGTTCAGATGGTGTCACACGTGTGTGGTCACAATCAGGTAAGGAGTACAGTTAAGTCTGTCTTGCCTACAGTCAAGCATGGTGGAGAGAGTGTCGTGGTTTGGGGCTGCATGAGTGCTGCCAGTTGTGGGGGGCTACAGTTCATTAAGGGAACCACGTTTGGCAACATGTACTGTGACATACTGAAGCAAAGCATGATCCCCTCTCTTTGGAAACTGTAAGGCAATATTCCAACATAACATCAAACCCACCTCGAAGACGACCACTGCCTTGCTAGAGAAAAAAGAGGGTGAAGGAGTTGGATTGACTTTAACATTGATATTTAAATATTATGGCAGCAGTATTCAGACATTGCATAGAACTGTCATCTAGTTCTAAGTATGACACTATTATTTTGCTTTATATTGCAGCAATAGGCCAGCATTTATAGTAGAATTACTTGACCATCATCAACATTACTTGAGAACTGCATAGGTATTTTGGTGGGGGCTTCAACAAAATGTAGAATTTGTTCATGGTTTGACATATTGGTAAGGAGATTGATAAGCATTGTTCCCCCTGTAAACCCCAAAAAAAAGGAAAAAAATACTTTTAGCCAAAGTCTCCAAACATGTAGGACCTGAAGAGATGTGTTGAGCAAGTCTTCTCTGCAAGAGTATGGGCTGCTAGATCTGTTTAGATTGGCCACATGTGACAGCCCTTCAGTCTGTCCCTTAAACAAAAGCAGTTATTCCGAATATTTCTGTGCTGTGTCAGAGTGCCTATTGTCTGTGTCTAATTTCTTCATGTGGTAGAAAACAAAAGTTAACTTGACATATTTAAATTTTTTAATTCCGTGTACACATTGTAAGTTATAATTATGTTAATTATTTGACATAATCGCTTAAACGTAAGTAGTAATCATGCATATTTATGCAATTATGCTGAGTAATAATTAGACCAGTGTCACAATTACTATTTTAATTATATGTACACAGAATTTAAAAATGTAAATGTACTATTTCTACCATCTGGAGAAACTGTATCTAGACAAAAGGCACGGTTATTCCTGTACTATATATGTTCATTATTTTAGATTGTATTAATGTATATATTGTGTATACACCTTTATTCCCCAACATGTCACTCTCCAAGCTACTGTGAAACTTTTACTATGCTTGGTTAGCCTACAGCTGTCCAGACATTCTCAAAGCTGCCATGTTTTAAAAGGTGAAGACCCTCAAGCTAGAGAATAATGCTATCTTTTCTTGGATTAGCGTACAGTGAATGATATAAAATTGTGCATGCTCCAGGGAATTTATACCTTATTAAACTTGAAAGTCTTAGATACACTTGCTCATACTTACAGTACAACAGATGATTGGCTGGGCTATGGTGGCTCATCCCCATGTCATGATAGGCTTAGGGACACTGGGTCAAAAGCACAATATCATACAAGATAGACTTAGATGCACCAGCCCAAACTCTCATCACAACTCATGTATGACTTCGATATGGTGGCTCAGCACCACCATCTGGCATGTACATTGGGTCAACAGCACAATATTGTGCAGGATAGGCTTAGGTGCACCAGCTCATACCTTTTGTACAACACATGATTTGCTCAGAAATGGTGGCTTTTCACCACATCATCCAGCATTATAGGCTTAGTTACACTAGGTCAACAGCATAATATAGTACAAGATAGGTTTAGATACATCAGCTCCTAACCACAGTACAACTCATGATTGTTTTAAACATGGGGGCTTATCACCATATCATCCAGCATGATAGTTTCGGTACACTAGGTCAATAGTGTAATATAGTACAAGATAGACTCGGGTACATCAGCTCCTTCCCACACTTGAGCTCAATATTGGATTAGACATGGTGGCTTATCACCATATCATCCAGCATGATAGGTTTCGGTACACTAGGTCAATAGCGTAATATAGTACAAGATAGACTCAGGTACATCAGCTCCTTCCCACACTTGAGCTCAATATTGGTTTAGACATGGTGGCTTATCACCATATCATCCAGCATGATAGTTTCGGTACACTAGGTCAATAGTGTAATATGTACAAGATAGACTCAGGTACATCAGCTCCTTCCCACATTGAGCTCAATATTGGATTAGACATGGTGGCTTATCACATATCTCCAGCATGATAGGTTTCGGTACACTAGGTCAATAGCGTAATATAGTACAAGATAGACTCAGGTACATCAGCTCCTTCCCACACTTGAGCTCAATATTGGTTTAGACATGGTGGCTTATCACCATATCATCCAGCATGATAGGTTTCGGTACACTAGGTCAATAGCGTAATATAGTACAAGATAGACTCAGGTACATCAGCTCCTTCCCACACTTGAGCTCAATATTGGTTTAGACATGGTGGCTTATCACCATATCATCCAGCATGATAGGTTTCAGTACACTAGGTCAGTAGCGTAATATAGTACAAGATAGGCTCAGGTACATCAGCTCCTTCCCACACTTGAGCTCAATATTGGTTTAGACATGGTGGCTTACCACCATATCATGCATTATGATAGGCTTAGGTACACTGGGTCAAAAGCACAATAATGTAGAGGATAGGCCTAGGCACCCCATTAAGCAGATAGATTCATACATTAGATGGGTATCACATTGGCAGTTGGCTTAGATATTCCAATATTGCAGCACAGATTCATACATGATAATCTCATATTTCCGGGCTTGCCACCACAGTATTAAACGTGATAGACTTAGATATATAATGGATAGGTAGCACTATCTGAATTATCATAACATCAGAATCCAGTTGATCTGTATAATAAATGGCACTGCTGAAGTCTTACACGCACTGTAATCCTTGACCTTACTGTTGATAGGGGGATCTGATGGAGGCTTTGACTACAAACCTGGTATCTGGTGGCTTGTCCTAATAAACTCTTTACAAGATGTCTCTCATATAATATAGTGACTACTATTTACAATCATTCTGCTTCCAAAGGTCTTTTTTTTTTCTTTTCAAACTTGCTGTCTCACTACGGTAATATAACATTGTATGCTTGATGGTGATAAGTCCCTTTTAAAGGAGTCTGGCCATAGAAAATACAACATTTGTTCAACCAGTGAGTTCCTCCTTCTACATTCAACAGACTGATGATTATGCAGGCATTATGTTTATCAACCCATGACTGCACATTACATCAAGTTCTCTGCTTGGGAAATCAAAGACATGAACCATGATGAGACAGCTAGGAATTGTAGCAAGGCAGGTGAAATGTCCTATGCTGGATACTGAGCTAGGAACTCATATCCTATTATGTCTTATGTTGGGGTTTTGATCAGTTATTATTCCATTTAAATAGTCGGTTAACATCCATTGAAATACATATTATCCCTTTCCTGACTTATAATAATTTTGCATCCTGTCTGCCAGAAAAAGAACACTAGTGTGAACAGAGTCTTAAAAAGAACCTATCACTGAATTCGAGGTCTCTAAACCACCACTATGACAATGGGACTAAACATTATGTATAAAATTACCTCTAGATGATAAATTGAAAAGTCATGGATCAGTGCTGCTGTTCTGAAGAATCATGCAATCTGGGCTCCAAAATCACCCTTCCAGGGTTTATTGAAGTCCTCTGGTCATTCTACCTTAATTTGATCCTCCTCCAATACACAGAGATGTGCCATTTTCTTTTACTCTATGGGAATGCAATGTATGCTGTCCAGTCATACACCTTGCAGCCATGAAGCTAGGCAGAGTATACCACTCCACACTGTACATGCTTAGAGAGTAGAAGGCAAGTTGTACCCACAATTGTTGGAGGAGGCTAGTGGGGACATAGCTAGGGCAAGGGGATGGCAACCCTGGAGGGGGAGGTTTGTAGAAGACTGTGACTCTTCATGATAGGAGCACCGCTCTTATGACTCTTTCGCCATAATAAGTATTCGGTGCATGGTACATTATAAGTTTAAATTCTACGTTATGCTGAAACAGGCAGTTCATACATGGCCATGTTTATAATGCTATTCCCTAGTGGTATAACACCACGGTGGCGGTTTCAGGGGCCTGCAAGTTTGTAAAAACCTAATCCATTAATAGCAGGTGGAACAGCAACCATCTGAACGTCTTTAAACGGGTACCAGTTTACCATCCAACGATTGTGGAGATTGCAGGGCAACGTCAGACAGTCCATGGATAATTCTAAAAACACAAGTATCCATATGACATAAAAGCCTGCTTCCAAGTCAACCATTTAAAATAGCTGGGCATTATTTTTGAATATCTAAAAATGCTCGCAACTCTAGTAAATGGGTCTATATAGGAAATTTAAAATTCTAAATCCAAAATATACATTGTTTTCTGCCTCAAAAATGTAAATTGTGTTATGCTAGGTTTATATTAGGAGCCAGCCCTATTTTCCCATTTGTGCCCGAATAACTGCTAGCATACTGCCACTTAGCCATAAGCCAAACCAAGCAAACCTAGTCCTCTTGTGACTGTTTGTCTCACAAACTACAACATGTATGGCGGAAACAGACCAGAGTAGTTTGGTGTATTATGCTATTCAACCCCTCAGATAGAGCAGGCACCAATAAAAGCAGACCAAACTCAGTCATAGGTTGACAGTATTTGCTCCATTTAACCTACATCTAAATAGCTTTCAGCAGGTACTAAGATGTATTCAGTAGATGTAGAGCAGACTCCTAATGTGAATGCAGCCTTACATGAAACCCAGTCTGGATTTGTGCATTTTGTGAGATTCCTTATATTTTTTTAGTCATCTTTTCATGTCATTGTTTGCTGATGTATGGCTGATGTCTAGTGCTTGTTAATCTTCCCTTAAGCTGAAGCCCTCTAGCATGTTCCTGCAGATTCATCATGTAATCAGAATGCTTGTCCTGCTTCTTGCATCCAAACAAGATAGAATTTAGAGTTTGCATAACACCTGTTACATATGAAAATGAAAAGTAGAATACATAATAGAAATGTGGGACAGGTGTTTAATGTTACCTGTAGTCATTAGCGAGTTTGGTATAACTGGACTGGCTGGCTGTATCTGGCTGCAATAAACCTTTATGTAATGTAATGCTAAATTCTCATATCTCGGTTTCTAATGTTCCTTCTTGGTTAAATTGTCTTAACAATGGAAAAGTTCCAGCATATTAATAAAGGGTTTCTGACTGGTGAGTATTTGTTGGAATTATAGTCTACCATATGCTTTAATTATACATTTATATATTAAATATATATAAATTAGCCTTTTTGGAAATGTTAGGAACAGAACTTGGTGAATTCCAGCAGTCAACTTGCCTTATGTTCCAAAAACATTACTTTTAGGAAACCTTACCGCAACTAAATCAAAAATATTTGTTCCTTAAACACCTTACTGTTTAAAAGATATATTTATTGTATAATTTTTTCTTTTCTTAAAAAATCTGATACACATAAATGTTTTTCTGTGAACAAAATACTGACAAAGTATGCACAATACTTGAACAAACTGCCATGCCCAATGAACTATAGGTAGTGAGGAAACTGAACACCTAATCCAAGTACAATGTATTTAAAATATACAGTGTAATTATCCATGTAAAAATAAATAAAAAAATGTAGGCCGTATGATCGGTTTTTCGATTTCTACCTGTTTTTTTGAATAGAAAAACTTAATAGAAACTTAATCTAGTCGGTGACAACCTGAGGTGCTAAACATTTTTGTCTGGCGTCATTGTCATCAGTTGTTAACTGTTTGCTCCTTTTGGGTTCTATCCATGAGTTATGGATCACTGCATTGTTAGGCATAGGATCTGCTTCCACAATTGAAACCACTCTTTTTTTCATTTTGCTCTTTAAAACTTTTTGGAATTTTTGTCTTGTGAATGCATACAGCAGAGGATGGAATATGGTGGTTCCATAAGCCATGACTAAAAAGCACAGTCTAAGTTTAACCAAAAAGGTCCCGGGGGCCCAAGAAAAAAAAATAGTTGTTTTTAAAAAGGGAAAAATAGGGGGCCCCAAACAAAAAAAGGAAAGTGGAAATGTTTTAGCTTGACTTTTAAAGGGCCCCTTTTTTTTTGGGGGTTTCCCCGTCTTCCCTGTGTTTTTTAAAAGGGCTGGGGTTTTTAGACCCCCCAATAATAACGGTACTGAAGTCCGGGGCCCCAAGGCACCACGTTTTTACCTCCGCTCCCTTTGGGGATATACCCTTTTGGTTTCGTGCTGTGGGGCCAGAGAGATGGTTTTTTTCTTTCGGATTTTCTTTTTTTTGCCCTTTTTAAAAACCCTTTTGGGGGCCTATACGTTTGTTGAGGGGCTTGAGAATTTTGCTGTATGTGATCAACATCAAAAATTTGGGTTTGAAAAAAAAAAAGGGGGAATCTAAAAACCAGGGTGGTAAAAACCACCCCAAAGTTCATTTATGATTTTGCTGGTGCGGACGCCCCAACAACGTTTTGTTTCCCCCAATGTTTTTTAAATTTTGGAAAGCTGAAAAAAACGGGACTTAAATTTAAAAAAAAAAGGATCAGAAAGGAAAAAGAACGTTTACTACCCATTTTGGTTTGTCATCAGAAAAACCCGCGTCGGCCCATTGTCGGGAAATGCTTTTTTCGGGTTTTGCAAAAAATTTTCATAACGTTTCGGTAAAAAGCAAAAACTTTAAAACCGGGCGGGGGGGAAACGCTGGCAAATGAGAGGGCAGGTTTAGGGAAAGCAGCAGATAGGGCACTTTTGTCCCCAGTGGCATTTTTTGAAGGTTTACAATAGTTAGGGAAATTACACCCTTTACACAGATTATCAAAATAAGAACAGGGAAAGGTTAATGTAATTATGTTACGGGCCCAGGGGTTAAATCGGGTTTGGGGCCTTCCCATACAGTATAGAAAATTTAGGGTTTGGGGGTTATTCAAGGCCCAGAACAATTTCCAGCATGAGGAAACAAGTGAGGGAGATTTGGAAGCTGAGCGGGTATGACAGTGGTTTGTACATGTTGCTGCTGACGTCATTAATCTCATCGCGGACTGTTATATTGGCTTCAGACTGCATGGTGGTTTCCAGCTTGAAGGTGAAAAACATCCTTTTGAATTAGGTGGCATGAGTCCTGTGAAGAAGGCAAAAAATATCACATTTAGTTTGTTTTTAAAATTTGGGGTCTTTAGTACATATTTAGCCCCCTAACCCAAAAGGGAGGAGTAAATTACAAAATGTAACACAAAATTCTTTTGGTCTATGTTAAAAATAAAATTTTTTATTTACAAACCCCTTGGAATGAAAAATTTAAAAGTTTGTGGCTTTTTTGAAGTTGGGGGGGGCATAAAAAACTAAAATTTTAATTTTCCCAACGACCATTGATAGAAACCCCGCCCCCCAAAGGGGTTTCCAAGTGGGAACAATGATGGTTTTTAAAAGTGGGGCCTCTCCTAGGATTAAGGATGGAGTCAGTGTCTGAAACGTGTCAGTGAATTCTCTTTTCATGTCGGAATTGCCTTGTGATCAAATAAAGACTTGGAAATTATATCTTTATCCAAAGTCAAGAGCGCGGGTTTCTAAACAAACCCAAATTTTATCTATGCCTATGTTTTTCCCTTTCAATGGTCCTTTGCTTTGGGGTTCCCAGGGTTTTAAAGGAAACTTTAATAGAAAAAGCAGTTTTGTTGGGGAACCATGTGCCCCATAGTGTACTTTTTTGTTGTTTTTTGTATTTAAGCCCCCCTTTATTCCCAAAAATTTTTTGGGGGCAGGCCTTTTAAAAATTTGTCTTGATGTTTAATCATTGTTCATCAGAATGAAATGCATAAACTTCAACAGTTCTGGAGAAAAATTTTTGGCAGCCGAACTTAAATTTTAGTTCACAGAAGTCACTGTCTTTTTCTTCTCTTTTTCAGGTTTTAGTGTTGAAAGCAGCTATTTTTAAAAAAAAAAAAAAAAAATTTTAAAAATTTCTTTGCTGTTTTAAAAGGGGTGTGGTTTGGGGGCAAATTAATTTTTGGGGTTGTTATATATTTTTTAAAAAATTTTTTATTCATGTGTATTGGGGCAAAAATATATGTGTGTGATTTGTGGTTTGTCAATAAAAAAAATTTGGTGTGTATATATTGTTTCCCCCATTTTTTTAAAACGCCCCACCGAAATTTAAAACGAGTGCTTTTTTTTATTTCCCCCTTTTAGAGTTTGGCTCTTATGCCCAAAGTTTGTAATATAAATATATTAATTTCATGTTTATTATTTTGGGTTTTTTTAAATAAATGTGAATTTTTGTTCTTAAAAAAAAAAGGGCATCACCCCAAAAATAATCTGAGTCCCTCCCTTTGGAGCAAAAAAATTAAAAAATTTAAGGGGCACTATATTTTTTTTGGGGAAACGGGGGTTTTTATGTTGTGTTTATATGTATTTTTTATATATATTATGTGTGTGTGTGTGTGTGTGTGTGGGGTTATATGGGGTGTGTGTGTGTGTGGGGGTGTGTGTATATATTTTGTGGGTGTGTGTATATATATGTGTGTTGAGTGTGTTATATATAAGTGTGGTGTGTTGTGTGTGTGTGTTTTTGTGTGCGGTGTGTGTGTTATTATATATGTTTTGTGTGTGTGTGGGGTATATATATATATTTGTGTGTGTGTGTGTGTATTTTAAAAATGGGGGTTTTGTTTTTATATTTATATATAAATATATGTATGTGTTATTTTAGTGGGGGTGTATATATATATATATTTTTTTGTGTATATTTTATGTGTGTGTGTTTTATATAAAATTTTATATATATTTTATATATATAGGGATGTGTTTAATATGTGTGTGTATATTATATATATATAAAATATGTATGGTTATATATGTGTGTGTATATATATTATATTGTGTGCTATATATGTGTGTGTATATATAAAATTATTATAATTTATTATTTATATATATGTATGTGATTTATGTGTGTGTATTATTATATTTTTAATTATATATGTGTGTGTATTTTATATATATATTTTAAAATATTTTGTATGTGGTTTTTATATTGGGTGTTTTTATATATATATTTATATATTTTTATATATTTTTAATATATGTATGTTTTTATATATATGTTTTTGTGTTTAAATTTTATATTTATTTATATAAAGTATGTGTTTTTTATTTGTGTTTGTATTTAAATTTTTTATATATATTTTATTTTGTATGTGTAATAAAATTTTTGTGGTGTTAAATATTATATATATATATAATATGTTTGTGTTTATTTATGTGTGTGTATATATATATTTTTGTTTTGTTTTTATATATATGTGTTTTGTGTGTTTTAAAATATATATATTTTATATATATATTTTTGTATGTTATATAATGTGGGTTGGGGTGTATTTTGTTTGTGGGTGTTTATATATTATATTTTATGTGGATATTTAGTGTGTGTAAATATATATGTATGTGTTATATATGTGTGTTTTAATATATTTGTATGTGTATATATATGTGTGTGGGGTTGGTTTTTTAAATTTATATATATTTTTATGTGGGATATATGGGGTGGGTATATTTTTATATATATATTTTATATATATATATTTATTTTGTTTTTGTGTGTGTTTATTTTTTAATTATATTTTATATTAAATTTGTTGTGTATTTATATATATGTGGTGGTTTTTATTTTATTTTAAATGTGTGTGTGTGTTTTTGTTTATATATTAATTTTTTGTGTGTTTTTTTATTTTTGTGTGTGTGTATATATTTTTTTTATGTTTTTGTTTATTATATTTTTTTTGTTTTGTGTGTGTTTTTTAATATATATTTTGGTGTGTGTATATTTAAATTATATTTTGTGTGTGTTTTTATATATATTTAAAATTTTGTTTTGTGTTTTGGTTTAATATATATATATTTAAATAGTAATGTCAATTTTTATATATATTATTTTTTTTGTGTATGTTAATTTTATTATATATATATATATATATATATATATAATCTTTATGTATATGTGAATTTATATATTTTTTGTGTAAAATTTTAAAAATGTGTTGTATAATTATATATATTTTATGTGGTATGTTTTGTGTAAAATATATAAAATCTTTCCCTTTTTTTCCTACTGATTTGCAGTCTTTGCAAGCCCTTTAATTTATGCAAATGTGCTTCAGTCTGCGCTGTCGTTGCTATAGCAACTAGCTGAAAGTTCTTCCAAGTTTAATGTTACTAAATATTTTTCTGCAATATTGTTACATTTTTCTTACCAGTATGACGGTTGTTTTAACCAATCTTAGGTTTCAATATCACAGGCATTTCCGCTGCTCCCCTCGTGTCTGTGCAAAAATGGACGAATAATTAGGACATTTTGTTGTATTGTGTACTTCTCTTTGTAGGTGTTTTATTACTTGTAGGCATGTATTGTTTTGCCATGGGAGAAGAAAGCTGCTTTTCTATGATAGATTGTGACATTGTATACTTGGACCTGTGCTTTGATGATCCATTGTGTTTTCCATGTGTCGGGCTGTATTTACAGTTCAGTGATCTGGTTTTGTGCTTCTCTAGTGTCATGTTTGTTCCAGCTATGGCTTGCAAGTGAAATTCTGCAGAACCTGAGGGATCAGAACAGATTTCTGGAGAGTAAAAATGCGGGATGTAAACAGCATTTGCTCTTGGATGAGTCTTGGACAGAATATATTAGATACTTTTTATCTTTCTATGTTTATCTTTACATTTGTTATCAATATGATAATAGTTAAAACAGTTTACAAATGACACAAAAGTTCTCCCTATGCACATGCGTAATTGTCGTTTTTTAAATAAATTAAACCGAGGTTTTTGTGGTTTGCAGTTCATGTTCTAAGGGGGGATAAAAAGTCAAAACATTTTTTTTACTTCTCTTTTCTATGTGTAACTAACAGAGTGTGTCTACAGAAAATGGAAAATGTGAGTGCTGCCAGATCTCACGCTGGCCAAAGATAAAGCATCAGTCCTGTGTCACAGGCATTACATTTCCTGTGACTGGGGAGAACATGTTGAGAGACGGAGAGTTAATTAGCGGAATTCATCTTTTGTATCTGTGAATGTAAGTTACAGTTGTGAGGTGGGCTGCATAGAGCCATCTACCAGGCAGTGAAGATGTGTGGCAGAGCTTGGCTTCATGCTGCTAAACACCTACCTGCTGCCTTCTGCCATAAGGGACCTTTAGTTCACTGAAGCATCGTTTTAGAGATTGAAACATGATGTCATTGTCATACTCTCAGTTGGCTGTAAAGATGTTCAGCAGCTCTGTTTTTCAGCAGGGGTGGAATCTATTTAGAGATGTACTGGAGCTCGCCAAATGGATATCAACTGACTGATGTTTAGTTATCCAGGCTGCTGCTCATGTTTTTCACCCTATGATCATAGAGGTACTGCTGCAACTTTCTTTACACGGTTAATAAGCGGCTGGGGAAATGGAAGCTTTCAGCTGATACAAAAGTTATCCTTCTCGCTGTAGTGTACTCCCAAATCTGATGGAAAAATTGGACTTCATCTGCCTTGCATGAAAAGACTCATGTGATATGGAGTCCTAGGTGTGCTGGTTATTAATTGATTAGTGTAATAGCAATGTAAAGCCAAGAACATCCTTTTTTTCTAAATAGATCAAAGTTTTGTAGTTGGCTAATACTTTCCTTGTTGCAAATCTGCTGTCCGGTCCTAATAATTATTTGAGGGTATGTGAGTTGCTCACCATTTTGTTTTCATGAAGACACACCTGCAAAAGAATGAATCTGGACGGTGGCAGTCCTCCCAGAGTCCTACTCTCCTTGTTGCATTGGGTACATGAAAGTTCCTTCCACGGTCTCTACTAATCCTTTGTGCCTTCTGGAATCATACATTAGAAGTAGAGTCCATACTGCATTTGCAGGGCTGAAATGCCACTTATGTCACTCCTCATTGTGGGAGTTGTAGCGGTGGTATACTATTTATATGGCCTTCAAAAGAAAAAAAAAAACATAGTTACCGATTTGCTAATCTTCAATTTGATCTGTGCGCCTGCGTAATTAATGACTTATTTCAGAGACACCTTTCAGATTGTAATGGTATGGAATGTGTGTAGATATGCATGGACGGATGTGAATACATTGCATGTGCATAGCGAATTTAATGCAGTGATCTTGTGTGAACTACTGATTACATGCTTTCCATTTACCTGTTTGCTCATGTCTCCTCTTATGTATTAAAACCCTTTTTCAAAACGGTAGCAGCCGACATGGAGAAGTGCATATCCCCTGTCATAGTGTCACGATCCTGCTTGAAATGAATTCCACTTCAATGTAGCCCATTGAATGATTTGTATATTCATTTTTTTTCCTTCCCTTTTGAATATCACCTTGGATTCAATGCAAATAAGTTCTTTCATGTCTGTTCTACTCTTGTCATGGCTATGTAAATAAATTGATTACTTGTAGGCTAATGCAAATGATAATTCTAGCAGCAAAAACAAAGCCGCCTCATACAGACGAGTGTTAGGATGCAAGTACCACAGCTTTGTGTCTGTAAATTGGGTATGTGCAGTGATTTAGAAAAAAAAGACAAACCGGCCAAACACAAACACCACCACACACAAAACACACACACAGATTATATTGTGTATTTTATATGGTGGTATTATATGTTGGGTTTTTGTGGGTATTTATTTGTGGTGTTTTATAATATATGTGTTTTTTATTATTATATTTTGTGTTTTTATTTTTTTATATTATTGGTGTTTTTGTGTGTATATTATATTATATATTGTGTTTTTGGTTTGGGGTTTATTTTTTATTATATTTATATGTTTGGGGTGTTTTTGTGTGTGTGTATTTTTATATATTGTGTGTGTGTGTGTGTGTGTATATATTTAATTTTTTTTGGTGTGTGTATATATATGTATATATTGTGTGTGTTATATTTGTGGTGTGTGTGTTTTATATGTTATTTGTGTGTTTATATTGTGTGTGTATATATATGTTTTATATGTGTGTGTGTTATATATTGTTTATTTGTGTGTGTGTTATATATATGTTTTTGTGTGTGTGTGTATATATGTGTTTGTGTGTATTATATGTGTGTTTATGTATATATGTGTGTGTTTATTATATAAGTGTGTATGTATTATATTGGTATTATTTTGTGTGTGTGTTTATATTTTATTGTGTGTTGTGTGTTGTTTAAAATATTTTGTGTTTTGTTTATTATTTTGTGTGTGTGTTATATTTTTTGTGTGTGTTATATTATGTTTTGTTGTGTGTGTTTAAAATATATTTATAAATTTGTGTGTGTGTGGTTATATTATTTTTATATTTTTTTATATTTTATATTTATATTAAAATGTGTGTGTGGTGTGTGTGTGTTATTTTATATATATATTGTGTGTGGTGTGTGTGTGTGTATATATTATATATATATATGTGTGTGTGTGTGTTTTTATATATATATTTTATATATGATGTGTGGTGTGTTATAATATTATATATATTATTGTGTGTGTGTTATATTTTATATTGGTGTGTGTGATATATTATATTAATATATGTATGTGTGTGTGTTTATATATATTTGTGTGTTGTTTTATATATATATTTATATTAATATGTGTGTGTGTTATATATATGTGTTTTGTATATTTTTTGTGTGTGTTTATTTGTTTGTGTGTGTGTGTGTTTTTTTTTGTGTGTGTGTTTTTTTGTGTGTGTGTTTTTTTGTGTGTGTGTGTGTGTGTGTTTTTTTGTGTGTGTGTGTATATGTGTGTGTGTTGTGTGTGTATATATGTGTGTGTGTGTGTTTTTTTTTGTGTGTGTATATGTGTGTGTGTGTGTTGTGTGTTTGTGTGTATATTTTGGGGTGTGTGTGTTATATGTGTGGTGGTGTTATTTTTGTGTGTGTGTGTGTGTGTGTTTGTGTGTGTATATATTGTGTGTATTTATTTTATTATGTTGTGTGTGTGTATTATGTGTGTTTTTGTATTTATATATGTGTGTGTGTGTTTATGTGTGTGTGTGTATATGTGTGATGTGTGTGTTTTATGGTGTGTTTTGTGTGTGTGTGTATATTTTTGGTTTTGTGTGTGTTATATGTGGGTTTTGTGTGTGTGTGTGTAATATATTATGTGTGTGTGTATATATGTGTGTGTGTGTGTATTATATGTGTGTGTGTGTTAGTTGTTATATATATATATATGTGTGTGTAGTGTGTATATATTGTGTGTGTGTATTATGTGGTGTATTTGTATATATGTGTGTGTGTGTGTATATATGTATATATGTGTGTGTGTGTATATATGTATATATATGTATATGTATGTGTGTGTATATATATGTATGTATGTGTGTGTGTTTATATATATATATATATTATATATATATATATATATATATATATATATATATATATATATACCAAACTTGGCAGCTTCCCCCAAAATTGAATAGAATTTAAGATTTATGCCGCATTGAGCTAATGCAAAACTCTGTGCCATGTGAAAAGTGGGTAGCCAGCTCTTACCTGTGGCAAAGATTCCCAATCCTTTGTGAGCCTCCTTCAGTTGCTTCATCTTGTTCACTTGAAAGCAGAGTACACAGGACGCCAGGTGCTACATATCTCTCCAGAAAATGACCTTAATGAAAAGATGTTCCTGTGCCGAGCCATTGTTTCAGCATAGTGCTAACGTGCCGAGCATAGACTGCTGCTCCCAGGCTGCTGCGGTCAGTCGCTTGCTCGGTCTTCCCACTGTGAGATCAATAAGCAACTGAAAATACATGATGAAAGTCATTTAACATACTGAAGGCTGCAGCTCTCGGGAGACATGAGTGAGATCCTGTCTTTTGGAGAGGAGCAGCAGTGTTGCTGGTTGGGGCTGCTTTTGCAGAATGACAGCTTGCTTCTGTGCTTCCCTTCACTGCAGAGCGATGCAGTGCATTCACTAATTTTCATTGGCCAGATTTGCTCAGCTTTGGGACAACACTGCATTTTTAAAATTCTCCTTAAGAACCTGTTTCTCAGCCTCCACTATGTCTTTGTAGTGTTTTTGAGGTAACAAAGACTTTGCTTTTTTTCACTATTGTCTTATTGGTTGCTTTACATTCCTGGAAAAGCATTATTGTGAAGATGAGTTCAGCATCCTAATTCACCTTAAAAGCATGTCTTTTGAAAGTCGCTTAAAAATATCAATAGTCGTTAGAACATAGAGTTTTTATGTGTTTCAGCTCAGTGGGACCATAGTCCTTGTAAAAGAACTAAATTAATTTCACTATCTTGCCCTGTACTTCATCTTTAAAAATATTGCCTGTAAACTGAAAAACTAAGAAGAGGCCACTAAGGCTAGGTTCACATCTGCATCGGAAGTTCCATTTGGAGCCTCTATCACGGAGGTGCGTCTATATCAGTTTCAGGCAAGAATCGGGGTCCGTTGTTTTAACAGACAACATAGCTTGGCATGCTGCAATATTTAATTTTTTTACATTTTTTATGGAATCTGCAATGGACACTTCGAATGGAAAATCCGATTTTGATATGAACCAGGTCTTGTATCACATTTGCATTGTCATACTCTTATTTTTCAGAAAAAAAAATTCTTTCTGAGTAACAAAGTGGTGCCGAGCCATACTGTCTCCACCAAGGTTCTAAACTAAGGTCTTTGATGTCTATGTGCCCACCTCTGGATTTGGCTACATTTTAAGCCAAGGTACAGTATCATTGGACAAATATTAAAGGGGTTTTGCCAAGACGTGAGTTCCTTACCTATTGTCTGCTCAGAAGAGACGATACCCACAGGCTGCAGCCTCAGGGGGGAGAGAAAGGGGGGGCTGAGCACAGAACCAGTAAGCCGGGATTGTGTACAATGTTTACTCAAATAATCACATTACAACCAGTGGATTTTCTATACAAAAGAAAAAGGTCTTTCTCCACAGTCCCTTGCTAGCTGGTTCATGTTCCCTGTCTTCAGATAAGAAGTGCAAACATGCAAGCGTGGCCAGATCAGCTCCTGGTCAGGAAACTAAGGGGGAACTGAGCAATGCTGTAGCTTTCAGAGGCTTCACTTTTTTTAATGACATATACTTAGAAAAGTGATTAAATACCCATTTTGGAGGGTCCCACGTCAACATTACATCGTGGCAAAACCCCTTTAAGTCTCACACTAATAAACCCCTCTTATCAGATCCAGTTGTGTGTGTTTTTTGTGTAGATGCAGAGTGGTACAAATAACATCTAGTAACTGCAGTGCTTAAAGAGGTTTTCTTGTCTTGCCGTTTTTGCTCCCAGGACCTGCAGTGTCTCTGTGCAGTAGTGAAAACAGGGGCATGTCTTTTTTCCATAACACGTAAGAGGTGCTTGATGACGTGATTGCGCTGCTTGCCTAAACATGCATATTGCTGTACTCAATACTACTAAATAGAAATCTTTTTATCAGCATTTGTAGCTTTAGCAGCTCTGTTGTCTTGTGAACCACCAATGATAAGTGTGAACAGCAAAACCACAGCGTAAACTTCCCAACACATCACGTTATCCTTGTAGCCGCAATGTGACGGACCAAAAAATACTTTGAAGGTCAGCATCATTTATTTGGCCTGGTATGTTTGGTAAACTGGTCTTGGGATGGAGAAACAATATAATAGCTCCAAGGCTAAGATGCATGTCCTGGAACCATTTTGTGTGCATGAAGGGTGGGGATTTGTTCAATAGATTTGACTGGGGCGGGAGCTGCTGTTAGCTGTAGAACAGCTGTAGGGCTTTGGCGCATGCCCTGATATGCTTTATACAAAGAAGGTTGGCAGGTATATTAAGAGGCAGGACTGGGAGTTGTGACGTTTAAGAGAACTGCTCCAGGGCTTGTGCGCATGTCCTGGAGTAGTTCTCTACAACCGAAGACTGTAGCATTGCTGTGGCAAGACTGGCAGCAAATGTGCATGCACAGAAACATGTTCCCACCAGATCGACCATCAGCAATAGCAGTGATGGCTGAGAACCTAACAAACAAGTAGCACACAATGGAGGGGATATCGACACTAAATTAAGGTCAACAAAGCATTTTTGAAGATAGCATTTATGTAGGAAGTTGCTTACTTTTCACTGCTAAGGCCTGGAGCACATTTGGTTGGAGGTTCCATTCAGAGTCTCCATTTTAGAGGTGGAAGCAAATCCAATTAATGATGGTCACAAATGGCACCTAATGGATGGCATTTACTACAGTGGGTCCATATACGTCGTGATTGTTCATGGCTTTAACAGGAAAAATAGCGCAAAATGCTGCACTATTTTTCATGGGATCTGAGACAGAAACTCCAAATAGAATCTCCAACGCAGATGTAAACCAGACTTTTAAGGGGTTTTCTCACTTCAGATAATGACGGCATTGGCTAGGATATGCCACCATTGTCGGATAGGTCTGGGTTCCACCTCTGGGACCCGCACCTTTCTCCTAAATGAGCCCTGAAACTTCTTCATTCTGAACGGAGGGTTGGTCGGGACTCTTCCATAGACATGAATGGGAGTTAAAAGTTTAGTCGAGCGATGCAGAGGTGGGACCCAGACCTATTTGACAATGATGGCATATCGCATTGTCTGAAGTGAGACAACCCCTTTAAACTTCCCAGGTAAATATTGCGAGATGGGAATATCCCATTTAGCAGTAAATCAATATATATTCAGACCAATTGTTTCACCATTGTTTTTACCCACAACACCATAGATTAATATTTGATTGTTTTTGTAGAAATCGTAGTGCAACTAATGAGAAAATCTTTTGTGCTTTTATTTAGATATATTTTTGCATTATGCATTTGTGTAAATGTTTTTCATTTGTATTTTCACTGCTGGAAAATTAACCATTTGTCCCCATACAAATCAATGTCAGAAATAGTCCTAAAGCTAACAATCTATATTACTTGTTCTGAAGACATGGCTTAATAGACTCAAGGATGTTAAGAGGTTTAGTCTTGTGAAGTGCTTGTTCACATAAAATTAAAATATTGATCTGTTTACAACCTGTACAATCTTTCCAGTGAATACTAGGACTTAAATATTCGTGCTAGGTTGCTTATACAGATCTTGCAGGGTTGAAATTGTCTGTAACGGTTTTCTGTACACCATAGTAACTAGCTGAATTAAGTCAACTCATTAGGTTTTGCTGCAGCTCTATAACAAAACACAGTATGTTTTTTTAATGTATATGTTTTTATATGTTAATTTTCACAAAGTGAGAAAATATGTAATAACAATATATATTTTTTATCAGGGTTGCATCTTATCTAGAATTTAATAGTTATTTTGAACACTTCATATTATGATTAAATTGAAATAATGTCCAATGTGAAGATTAAATTATTAATTTATATTGGAGTTACAGAAACAGAAAACACCTACAACACCAACCACAATAGTCAATTAAAAAAAGTCTTTATTAAATCACATCAAATATCAAATACAAACTTTAAACTAGTAGCAATAGTACCTTCACAAAAGCAAGTGTGCATCCCCACCACTCACTTAAAAATATACATTATGTGACCAGGCTTGTATAAAACCTACCCCACATACCCCCGGACGAAGCGCATGGCGAAACGCGCGTTCGGGCGCAATGTGATGCTCCCTATACCCTCATTCTACACTGGTTTATTTTCAGGTCAGGTGTTTTTAATACTTTTACATGTTATTTGACATATATGGGGTATGTTTTATACAACCCTGGCCACATAATGTATATTTTTAAGTGAGTGGTGGGGATGCACACTTGCTTTTGTGAAGGTACTATTGCTACTAGCTTAAAGTTTGTATTTGATATTTTAGATTTGTGATTTAATAAAGACTCTTTTTTTAATTGAATATAGTGGTTGGTGTTGTAGGTGTTTTTGGTATTTTTGATGAACCACTTTTTCTTGGTTATTCTTTAGATTATTGGCCCAATAATTAAATATAGGTGTGGTAGTTATAGAAACAGACAAATGTGCACTCAGCTGTTCTTGTAACTCCCAGAAAGATGAATGAAGAGAAACATGGATTTGTGTGACCACTTCTCTGATTATTCCCTGTTTGGATGCGATGGGACCCACAGCTATCAGATAATTTGATAGAATATCCTTTGGTTATGTCATAAATGTCTATAATAGGAATAACTCTTTAAAAGATGAAATGTTGAGTGGCTACAGCTACCACTAGGGGGAGCTTATGGCATGCAGATGTGAACAGTAAGCAATAACTAGAATGATGGATGCAGTCATAACTTTTTCATTTAACTCTCTGGCTGTTTTTATAGTAAGTAATGGATGTGTAGATCTTTGACAGAAAAATTAAATAACTATGTTAAAATAGTCCGCATGTACACTTAACCTCTGTACACGACTACATTGGGTTTAAAGAAACAACATTTAACAAGTCTGTCAGCAACTTTGGGAGTTGGCAGATCAACAATTTGGTAAACTTTTTGAAAAAGAAAAACAATGCCGAGCTCAACACCACCAAAATGTCATGACAAAACCATTCTTAGAGGGTAAGCCATGCTTACAAAATAAATTGACAGCATAAAACTATTGTAAAAATGTCAAATTTGTCAGGGGCAGATTTATTAAAGGGGTTGTCTCACTACATTGATTCATCTCACCTCAGTCCTGTTTTCTTGGTTTCACTTTGAATTCAGGGGCGTGATTACTGGCTTCAATTAGACTGCAGTAGAAGTCAGGTCTGTAGCTATAGCAACCAATGCCGGCAGCCTATCAGGAGAGATCAAACAGGTCTGTAGCTATAGCGATCTGAGGAGCTGATGCAGCCCATACAAGAGGGGATATCTAGGAATAGGTAGGACACTGTTAATGGACGTATATTGCAAAGTGACTTGTTTTTGCAAGATCTTTAACATAAAAAGCAATCCTTGCAGTGAGACAACCCCTATAAGGCAATTGCATGAGAATTCTTGCACAATTTGTGCCAAAATGAAGGCGTACGTGCTTTACACCTAATGTATATGTTTTAGTTTCTAGACACTTCTGCGCCACTTCCGTCAACAGCGTGGCCTTGTTAAAAGGGGCGTGGCTCCACGTGCAACACTGCGCCAACATTTTGCCACAATTTATGACAAAAAATCAACTAATAGAAGGTTTAAACTTCGACCTGACAGTCTAAACCTGTGCCAGATTTATCACCACTCTGATTAAAGTGGCACTAGCCTAACTTGACACTGCATAAGAGGCAGATTTATCAATACTAACACAAAGACAAAGAACAACCTGTATGAAGTTTGGCGCTGACAGGCCAGTTCTAAATAGCTTTAAGGCAGTGCAGAATGTATGAACCTGTTCTTTTGCAGGTCATACATACCGATGTATTGTAGTGCCAATACGACAACTGTTCTGTGCCTAGGTGCGAACATGGTGCGACGCCCTCAGAACGCCCCAAATCTTTGGTGCATTAGAAAGTGTTGCGCTGGTGCTTATCGCGCCAAAGTTTGGAGCGCAACTGTTCATATATCTATAGAAAAGATCTATTAATGCTTTTTGACGCCAGAAAACTTGCGCAGCCCCGTTCTTACATGTCGCCCAAAGTCTTTTTAGTTGCAAGCATTGATTGCTTTTCATTTTCTGTTTGTAATGTAGGCACAGTGTGTGATAAGAATTCTCCGTGCTCGTCTAAATATTTTTCTGGTTATCTGGAATAAAGCCGCATAGGATCGTGTAAATTGTTAGTACTGTAAAGTAGAAAAGTCACCGTTTCAGTATCACACCTAGCTGACTGCCAGTTTGTGAATTTTTGTGTTTATAATCCACAATAAAATTGCTCTTTTATTAGACTCATCTGGCGCCCAGAGTCTCACTTAGGAATCACCGCGGCGTTTTTGTCTTTTGTACGTCTGAGTGGCATGGACAATACATACTACAGAATAGTTTTGAATTCCACGTGGGATTGTGAAATAATGAAACAAATGTAGTCTGTAGTGGGATGAATGCATCGAATGTCTCATATTGTACATGCGATGGTTTGTACATGAAACCTGTTCTTGAAGTCAGATCTGGTTCTATGTATTTAAAGGATATAAACTCCTTTACACCAAATTTTACTTTATTATTGATTTGTGTCCTAAGCACAAAGTCAAGCAACTGTAAGGGCATGTTCAAACGGATTTGGCCGCGGGTTCTGACGCGGTTCCCGCGGCTAAAAAGTGCCTAGTTTATTAACATGGTTTCCTATTGGAAAACGTGTTAATATTCACACGCCGCGGGTTTGGCTGCGGCTACGGGGCCGCGACCAAACCTGCGCGCGTGAAGAACTCTCCTGTCAATTCTTGACAGGGAGTGCTCTGCGCGGCGGCTGCGGGTGGTGGGTGGCTGGGAGGCGGCTCGGGTTGCCCCCTGGTATTCATGTGCATTGGGGCAAACCCTCGGCGCAAGCCGCGCCCCAAACCACACCCCTCCCATGCCAAGACCACGGCGCCAAAGCCCGCGCCGCAAACCCGCGTCGGGAGACGCAAGTTTGCGGCGAGGTCCGACGAGGTTTTGGCCGCGGTTCCCGCGGCAAACCCACGGCCAAAACCGCCATGTGAACGGGGCCTAAGAGTGAGTTCACACGACGTATAGCGGCACATACCTGTGCGATGCTATACGTTTGCTGTTGAAAATACGCACTGGTCACTTCTTTTTACAGGTGCATACTGTGTGTCAGGGAATACAAAAAATACAAGAAAATCCAGTGACTCTTCTTTTAGAAAAAATATAAATCAGTGCTTGCAGTTTTATTTTAAACTTCAGAACATTAAAAACAGCTATCTATTGTTTATCCTGGTATATACACGTCCACGCGTTTCGGGAGAGAAGGTTCCCTTTTTCATGACGTCATGAATAAGGGAGGTTTCTCTCCCGAAACGCGTGGACGTGTCTCTACACCAGGATGAATAATATATCTGTTTTTAATGTTTTCAAGATTAAAATAAATCTGCAAGCACAGATTAATATTTTTTCTAAAAGAAGAGTCGCTGGATTTTCTTGTATTTTTTGTATCGACTTTGTTGGGACGTGGCTGTGGACGTTTCCTCTCCTTCTGTGCAACCATCTCATAGAGTGCAGGTGAGCTGAATAATCCATTTTGTTTTTTGTGTGTCAGGGAATACACCAGGAAATAATAGCATTCAATGAGTGCTATGATTTTACCGTATTTGCAGGGCGTATTTCGGGCACATTACGCCCCACAAAATACGCAGTGTGAACGTACCCTAAGGGTTTGTTCACACGGCTTAATTGCGGGGCGTACAGCGCCGCAAATAAATGACATGTCAATTATCTCCCCGTGCGTGCAACACGATCGTATTGTACGAGCCGGGAGAGGAGACATAATCCATAGTTCTCTATGAGAACTGTGGATTACCGTAATGATTGGGGCGCATTTAGCTTGTAATAAAGCGCAGTGCGCTCGCAATATGTGGTGACATGCGTCCCAAAATAAGCCGTGTGAACTTACCCTAATGGCAGATTCTCTAGATCACTCGCAAGCTTTTGCATTAAACCATGCCAGGAAGTGGTGTCTTCACAGTTTCCACCCTTTAACCCATATACAGGAATCTGGTCTTCACTGCAGAGGACTCCCAGATCACTAACCTTGAAGAAGTCACCCACAGCAACAGCTAGTACCTAGGGGCAGAATAAAAGTGTAGTCAAACAATCTGAAGACTGAGGTGTGGAGAGTTCTTTTGTAGTCAGACACAGAACAAGTAGTGGAGTCAGGGAACAAACCAAAGTCAATACCAGGAATATAGTGTGCACTCAGAATGCCAGCAACAATTACCCAGCGATCAGGTGGTGACCCTTTACACAAGTGATAGCAGATGGTGCGCACTAGCCCTTTAAATCAAAGGACACTAGCATACATTTAACCAAAAAGGGACGACAAGGCTGGTCATCCAGCAGTCACAATGGGGAACAGGGAAGCTGCAGGGACCTGCTGTTCAAAAGCATACTGTAGTAATGCAATAAATCTGGTTGAGGCACAGAAATCTTGTCTGACACCATGTGCTATACATCTGCTTGATAAAGAAAAGTCCATTTTTCAAGGCGTTGAATGTGCCTCTAGTTATCAGCTTTCTGATATTTTGGTTTCTGGTCTATATCTTAAAAGAAAAGCAGTTTTACATAGTAGCTACAGTACACTGTTGCCATGGACACCAAGGCGGTGCGGAGCTGTAGCGACTAAAACCTCACGACTAAGTATATAAAGAAGGTTTGCTTATAGTAAACGGAGTCAATGCTTTATTTTTTATGTACTATTAAGAAATTGGTTTAACGGGAATGACACTAAATGTAATACACTTAAAATCTAGGCAAAATACGTGTTTACTTCTGTGTGCCTATATATGTTTGAATGTGTGTATGTATGTACAGTATTGTGTGTGTGTGTGTATATCTATCGCTCTTCATTTTCTTTTCTCATCTATATATATATATATATATATATATATATATATATATATATATATATATATATACATACACACTCATACAGTATGTTCACATGACATATTTATGGGGCCCGCAAATATGGTAAAATCATAGCACTCATTGAATGCTATGATAACGTGAAAGTGAATGGGGGCCAGGCCAGAGTGCCTTAGGGTACGTTCACACGGCAAATTTTGCAGTGTATATTGCGCTGTATACACAGCGAAATACGTGCCGCGATTACGGTAATTCATATCTCTTATACAGAAAAGTGACATGTCAATTGTTTGCGGCGCTTACGCGCTGCTGACAATGCATGTGAATGGGGCCGGCTGGGGTTTTGATCAGCACAAGCTTTCAAAACATGCTTGCAGCGCGTACTATATGCGCCACAATACGCCATGTGAACATAACCTTAGAAGTACACGCTGGGAGCATGTACTTCTAAAACACCTGGCGTATAGTGGCGCACACAGTACGCACCCTTATGCGCCAGGAAAATGCCGTGTGAATTTACCCATGCATTTTGTCCAGATTTAAGTGTATTATGCCTACTGACATTTCTTTTAAACCAATTTACAGCACCAATACAAAGTACCGTACATAAAACAAGGTATCGACTCCATTCCATACAAGCATACCCTTTTTTATATACCTAGTCCTCTGGTTTTAGTAGCTATAGTACCAGTGAATTTACAGCTGTGTGTGTATATATTATATATAGATAGATATATATGTGTATATATATATATATATATATATACATACATACATAAACTCACAGTGCTGAGAAAAAGAAAGTACACCCTCTACACCTCTTTGAATTCTATAAATTTACGTATCGGGACATAAATGATAAGAACACCTTCGGTTTTTTTGGGTTGCTCTGTGAACTTTGACTGAGCCATTGCGCACCTTAATTCTTTTTTTTTCCAGCCCTTCAATTGTAGATTTGTTGATGTGCTTGGGTTCATTATCTGGTTTTAGCCATGCTTCAGATGTTGGATATATAGCTTCACCTTTGACTTGTTGGTATACAGGGCAGTCCATAGCCCATTCAGTGATTGCATGCTGCTCAGGTTCTGTGGCTGCAAAATAAGCCCAATTTATTGCTCTTCCAGCACCATGCTTGATAGTAGGTATGAAGAGTTTGTGCTGTTATGCTGTGTTTGGTTTTCTCCAAACATGGTGCTGGGAATCATGGCCAAACATCTCCACTATGGTCTTGTCTGCCTTAAAGGGGTTGTCTCACTACATTGATTCATCTTACCTCAGTCCTGTTTTCTTGGTCTCATTTTGAATTCAGGGGCATGTTTACTGGCTTCTACTAGGCTGCAGTAGAAGGCAGGTCCCTAGCTATAGCAACCAGTGGTGGCAACTTATCAGGAGAGATCAAACAGGTCTGTAACTATAGCGACCGGAGGAGCTGATGGGGCCCATACAAGAGGCGATATCTAGGAATAAGTAGGACACTGTTGATGAACACATATTGCAAAGTGACTTGTTTTTGCAAGATCTTTAACATTAAAAGCAATCCTTGTAGTGAGACAACCCCTTTAAGGATATTGTTCCAGAGGTATTGTAGTTTATCTGGATGCAGCTTAAAGGGGTTTTGCCAGGACATGCCTTATCTGCTAAGAATCAAATGTAAACAAGCCACACTGAGCTGAGAGAGACACAGAGCTGTGCATAAGGGATCATGTGAAATGTTCACTCAAATAATCAAACTACAACTAGTGGATTCTGTATACAAAAGACAACACCTTTTCTCCACAGCAGCTTGAAAGCTCTTTCATGTTCCTGTCATCAGATAAAGCAGGGATCTACTCAGATAATCACACTACAACTAGTGGATTCTGTATACAAAAGACAACATATTTCTACCCGGTGCCTTGAAAGCTTCTTCAGCTCCCTCTCATAAGATAAGAAGTGTTATCTGCGCAAGCCCGGCCAGCAGCTCTTGTAAGGTCGTATCTAATAGAAGCTTTGAAGTAACTAAGGGCAGGTAAGGCAGCCTGTAGCTCTCTCAGACTGCAATTTTTGTAATCACATATATTTAGAAAAGTGATTAAATACCCATTTTGGAGGATCCCACGTCAACATTGCATCGTGGCAAAACCCCTTTAAGCCTTATTGCAATGTTCTTGTTAGACAGTAGAGGCTTTCTCCTGGGAAGCCTTTCAAACCAGCTATACTTGTTCAGTCTCTTCTTATTCTACTATAATGAACTTGAACTTTTAACATGCTAACTGGAGGCCTGTTGAGTCTGGGGTGAATTTGCTGGCATATCCACTCTTATGAAGATTGTTAACTATGTTGACTGTTTGTTTTCCACTTGTAAATTAATCTTTTTTACTTTCTAGAGCAGGGGTGTACAACTCTGGCTCGCGGGCAAAATCTGGCCCGCCATGCAGTAACTTGTGGCCTGCCAGACAATTTCAGTTTTGTATTACAGCGGACCTGCGCAGTAGGGTGTCGCTAGGCAGTTTTATCTGGATAAAACCACCGCTGCCCCAAACCTGAGGTCGCCAGGTTCCAAGCTGTTGCTGTGTAGCACATACACTTGAACGCTTCCGTGGAGCAGAGAGCGAGTACTCTCTGGCCCATAAGTACCCTAGTGGGAGCAAACAGGCTTGCGACCCTCTGCAGTATCAAGCACGCCTGCGTGGCATGATGACGTCATGCCGCCTGTGTGGGAAGACCAGGACCAGCAAGTGCTTCAACAGGAGAACAGGAAAGAGGTGAGGACTGTTAGTTTTTTAAATTGGCCTTATAGAGTTGTCATACTAGGGGACCTATTACTTATATATCTACCATACTGGGGACCTGTTATATATCTACCATACTGGAGGACCTGTTATACATCTACCTTACTGGGGGGACCCATTAATTATATATCTGCCATACTGAGGGACCTATTATACATCTACCATACTGGGGAATACATTAATTATATATCTGCCATATTGGGGGACCTATTACTTCTATGTCTACCAACTTACTTGGGAACCTTATGTACCTAACAAATTAATTCAATCCCACACTTTCCGAGCTGACCTATAGACCTAGCTATTATATGTATATATATTTTTTTGGAGAGGGGTGGGGGTGGGGGGGGGGGGGGAGTCCCTCTTACCAAGGGGGCCTATATACCTATCTTTCTTCTGCAGGGGACTTTATAAACTACCTGCAGTGGGCCATATATACCTGTCTACGTATTAAGGGGGCCTATGTACCTACGAACAAGGGTACCTATATACCTCCCTACTAATCGGACTTATATAACTACCTACCAAGGGGATATTACCAACCTACTGAGGAGACCTATATACCTACCTACTGTAAGGGTTATTATATACCTACCTAATGGGGGCCTACAAAGGAACAATGGGTGACTCCACAGCCCCCACAGCATGCACCTGGCTTTCTTATCATAGGAAGGCGAGTTGCTGTGGCTTTCCTGTATAAACCCCCATTAGGAAGGGAGGTATATAAACTCCCCCAGTAGGTAGTTATATAGGTGCTGGAAAAGTGAGGATTCTAAAGTGTTTGTGTGTTAAATGCTGCAGAGATGAGTTATGGTAGGGAGAAGTCATCATAGCGGTCTGGGCCCATTTTGAGAAAAAAAAGGGAAAGTGAATGACTCCAATCAGAGGAAATGTCTCCTGTGAGTCACTAAATATAACTGCACTGTAATAGCTTATATGTCTGCAGACCGCCTACATACAACTGGTATCTACCACTACCTGGTCACTGTATGGCAGTGGTATATGTCTGCAGACCCTGTGTTCAGTGGTTATCTACCATTATATTGTGAATATATGCCGGTAATATAGGTCTGTAGAGTGCCTGTGTACAACTGATAGTCACATGTGGTGGTTGCATTTGGTCATGGACTGGCAGTATTATTTGATCCTTAGTAGTATTGTTATTGGGTCTTGTTATTGTCGGAGGGTTTGTTTTTTTTAGTACCAATCATTTGTATGGTATATTTTTTCCAGGTATTACACTGTCATACATAGGTACACGCTCACATGGCCAAACGAAAGGCAGATAGACCATCAATAGTTGATCAGTTGGGTGCTGCCACTCGGCAACGACACAGATCAGCTGTACCAAAGCACCACACAGGGAGGTGCAGCGCTATAGAGCGGTATCCAGGGGCGTAGCTACAGGGGGGGCAGCGGTAGCAGTCGCTACCGGGCTCTGCAGCCAGGGGGGCCCAAAAGCCCTTCTGCAATATAAGGAGACACCAGTATTGTAAATGGCGCATGGTAACTAGGGGGGCCCATTTCACTTTTTGCACTACGGCCCAAAAGCTTGTAGTTACGCCTCTGGCGGTATCATTCACTGTGAATGAGAGCTGCATTGCAGTACACTGAGCCAGCCACAACACTGGAGATGTGACACCTTAGTTAGCGCTGTTAAAAGTCTGGGCTTGCAAGCGTGTAGTTTCAATGTGCAATGGCCAGAGGCAGCTTTCTGCCTCCTATACGTTTCTATTTCTATTGCGTAAGCGCCTATGAGTAGTGACAGGTCTCTTCTTACTGGCGTACAATCCGTGCCGAGAAATACGATCATGACAACGATTATGTAGAATGATTTTACACAGCACTCTGTGAGTGCTGCAGCTCACGGGTTTACCGTATTTGCGGGGCATACTTTAGCGCTGTTACGCCCCACAAATACGCCATGTGAAACCCAAAGAGTGCAAAAATCTGCTTTTATAGAGGAAGTCAGACTTGCTGATGGTCAGTTAAGGCCATAAGGCCTTAGCACATTTGGCTGTTTTTAACCTTGTAATTCCAATGGAAGCAGTAAGAATATGTTAAGACGGCTGCTTTGGTCACGGATTCTGGGGATGGATCCGGCTCTGAATCTGCCTCAGACGAGGAAGCAATGTCGTTGTATCACTGACAGCGTCCGCGCCGAAAGGCCGTTGTGCGAGTGTATAGGGGCACTTCATTTTTGAAACACTGCCACAGCTTCTGCATTTCAGCCTAGTTTTGTTAAAGGGAACCTGTCACATAATATTTGCCCCCTCCCTGGCTGAGGGCAGCACAAGCTAGTGTCAGACCTGCTGTTCCCAGCGCTGTGTCCCTTATTCTGTAAGATGCTGCAGTTTTCGTGTATTTAATGCTCAAATCTGCAGTTTTCAGCCAGAAGAGTCATTCAAAGAGTCAGTTTTTTCATACCACGCCCATCTGAGACTAGCCCCGCCCATCTCAACTGATAAACCTATTACTTTGAATAGGTAGAAATGTGAATAACGGTCAGTGGGCAGGGCTAGCCTTTGGTGGGTGGAGCTAACACCTGCTCATGAATAAGATTTGAGCATTAAATACTCTGAAACTGCAGCATCTTACAGAATAAGGGACACAGCGCTGGAAACAGCAGGTCTAACACTAGCTTGTGCTGCTCTCAGCAAGGGGGGCATAACCTATGTGACAGGTTCTCTTTAAATCAAATTTGTCATGTGGTGGTGTTCATCTGTGGATGTATCTACCTAATTTTAGGACCAGATGTTATTTGTATGTCCTGGTATCTAAAATCATAGAATTCAGACAGCGATGTACTTTCCTTTTTCTAATGACTGTATAGATATATAGTAGCTATACAGAAGTATAATTCTAAGAATGTAGAAATCCCTAGAGCCATTCTTGGACAATAGATGCTCGCACATTTAAGGTCACTTCATTGAGATGAGTTAGAGATGCGGAAATAACCAAGTGCGTATGTGTAAGTCAGATGCAGAAATTTGTATGGTGCAATAAGAAATATTTGTATCCATCATATCTTGGGAATAAAAGCTGCATCCCTGGCCCTGCGGTGCTGGTTCTTATCATTCGCTTGCAAACTATTTTGCAACTTTATGTAAAAATATTAACAACAAAGGTTCATCTTTAACCCCTTATTGACCACCCATGTGCCTTTTTACAGCAGCTACTAAGGTGTCTTAGGCTACAGCAATGTAAAAAGGGCTTTGCTTTCCCACCTGTTTTCTACACTGTCTGAAGTAAGAATGGCAGCCAAGCTTTCTGCTGTAATTTTTTAGGTTGGAGGAGCCTCTGATCAGTCATTTAACTCCTTAGATATTGCTGACAATAGCAACCATGGCAACTAAGTGGCTTACAGAGGGAGAGCCCCTCCTTTGTAAGTTGATTGGCCCCCATGACAGAAGTCTACCATTGACATAGCATCTATGTCAAGGCCTAATAGGCTGCTGCTCAATATACAGTGGTCCCTCAAATTACAATGGCTTTAGAATACTTTCATCATACAATGGTCTTTCATGGGACATTGTGTCTTGAAGCCAATTTCAACGTATTAGGTCACAGACACTGTTGATCTCTGTAGTTAGAGCTTACGAATGGTCTGTCGTTAAATTTCGCTGCCTCTCGCCTCCCTTGAACCAGTGTTCCCCAACTCCAGTCCTCAAGACCCACCAACAGGTCATGTTTTCAGGATCTCCCACAGAATGCACTGACAATAATGATATCACCTGTGCAGAATGCACTGACAATAATGACTTCACCTGTGCAATGCTAAGGAAAGCCAGAAAACATGACCTGTTGGTGTGCCTTGAGGACTATGGTTGGGAACCTCTGCCTTAAACGTACCTTGAGTTGTGTGGCATTCATCATCCGGTTCTGCAGGGCATTATTTACAATGAAGTGGTCATCAGTGTGTGATATAGCCAAAGGACGTCCACTCCTTTGCCTTTCTGTGACTGTCTCTCTGTATCTCTGATACAACCTGCTGATGACACTCTGTGACACTCTAAGCTCAGTGGACACTTCTGTCTGAGAGCATCCTGCTTGAAGCCCAGCAATGGCGAGGCACTGTTGATCAATTAGAAGGAGTTGTCTTGGTCTTATGATGTCAAAATGTGAACAGCATGGTGAGCAGGACTGTTTTTAAATCCCAATTCAAATTGATCCCATAAATCTTTTGGGCAATTCAGGGATCAAACACCTGTTGTGAATTTTTCCATTAAGCTCTTTGTTAGAGATCAGCAAGTTGTGCAAAAAGTACTGAAATATTGAACAGTTGGACACGTGCATTATAAAGTGAAGAGAGAGTCTCATTTAGTGCATTAAAAAAAAAATGGCAAATGTTATGTTAATCCTGAAATTTCTACCAAAATCAATATATCCCTTTTTGTGAGCAGTGTATATAATTATCATTTGATTTATCTGCACAGTGAATGTTTAAAAAGCGGAAATAACATCAATGCTAGAATTGCTGGTTTTTTTCTTCTCGTTCCCAGTAAACAGACAAAAATGGTATAAATGAAACTACAAGCTTGCTCTCAAAGTAATTCCACATACAGCTCTATAGCTGGAAAAATATCAATAGTATGGGTCCTGATCTATGGCAACACAAAAACAAATGTAGTTATTAGCACAAAAAGTGTTTTGTTCTGCGAAAATATTAAAATATAGCGATAAAAACTACATAATCTCTGTATCTGTGGAATGGTATCCATCTACTGAATAACGTCCTCATGTTATGTATACTGGGTGGCGAATGCCTTTGAAGCAAAGCCAGAAAAGCAGTAGTGGAATTGCTGTTCTTTTCTGTTCCCCTTAAAAAAAACATTATTAAAAGTTATAAAATATGTTGTTTGTAGCCTGGAGTGATTACATTGAAAATTCAGCTTAGCTCCATAAGATAAGCTCCCATAAAGTTATGTCCGTAAAAATAAAAAGTGAAATGAGACGATGGGAAAAAAAAATTATTTGGTCATTAGGGTTGTCCCACTGTTACATATTTCATTTCACTGTTCGACCACACAAAACATAATTATGTGAAACTGTTGAAAAAAGCTTCTCTGTCTAGATATCTGTGACATCCTTCTAATTGCACCCTCTGGTGTTTCTTGATTCTCAGAATTTTCATCTAATGTGTAGCGTGCCAGTGAGATGAAACTGTTTCAAGTGCACTGCTTCTTATTGTCTAGCCTGTACAATGTAGAGTTCCAGCTCTATTCCCATGGCCTGTACAATAGCAGAAAACACAGAACCGCCTGTGTACAACAGGATCCTCGCAGTGGAACTAAGATGCTGGTTATGTGTGACCACTGGCACTAGACACATTAGGTGGCAGTTTAAATCTATATTATACTAAAATGACTTCTACAGACATTTGCTCTGAGATTAGAAAAGTAAATAGCATTATTACCACCATTGTCTGTTACAAACACTTATCCTGGGACACAATTTGCCAGAAATTGGCATGTTTAACCTCCTTAAAGGGGATTTGCCAAGAAGTGCCTTATCTGCTAAGAAGCAATAGTAAACAAAGCACGCTGAGCTGAGAGAGAGAGAGAGCTGGTCAGAGCACAGAGCCATGCATAAGGGATCGTGTGCAATGTTCACTCAAATAATCACACTACAACTAGTGGATTCTGTTGTCGGGGGTCGTTTACCAACACTGGGGGTCACCCGTTTGTCCCGGTACTCCAAATCACGATCAGGGGAACATGTATCGGCCGATTAGAAACTGAGTCAGACGCAGAGTTCTGGTTCGAATCTCATTCATGTTCCAAGCAATTCTGACAATACAATGCATTACACACATATTTGTATGATCTGTAATCAAACAAGCGCAGGCGCAATAGGGCCGAGAGGAACGGACATATGTCCATATTTAGGCAGCTTCTGAGTAGATTTCATTGGTCCATGTTGTCTCTGAGTAGAAAGTCTCTGGAATGCACCAGCCGAAACTTTGTAGTTGATTTCCAGTAAAACGAAACTTAAGGAAGGGAGATGATAACCAAATTCCACATCCTGGGGAAAACTGATAACAAGATGTTACATCCTGGACTGCAACCATCTTAAATGCTTCTTCATATTTGCTGTATCATTCCTCACAAAATGGAATCTGCTCAAGCTGAGATACCTTATTAAGGAGAAAAGCTTGGGATTTCATAGTTATGCATGCAACACAATATTAGTTCAAATCTCTTTACCTTCACACTGTATACAAAAGACAACCTATTTCTCCACAGCCCCGTCACGCTTCCTCTCATCAGATAAGAAGTGTGCTCTGCGCAAGCCCGGCCAGTTCAGCTCTGTCACTCTGTCTGGTCGTATCTAATGCAAGCTTTTAAGTAACTAAGGGCAGGTAAGGCAGCCTGTAGCTCTCTCAGACTGCAATTTTTGTAATCACATATATTTGGAAAAGTGATTAAACACCCATTTTGAAGGATCCCACGTCAACATTACATCGTGGCAAAACCCCCTTAATGCTCAGTGACCTAAATGTATGTCATGATATGCGTTAAAGGGGACTTGTCAGATCTCTAGACATAGGTGTTTTAGTAAATATTTATATTCCTCATAAAATAACTATTCTGGATATACGTTCCTCTGTAATTCCCTTTGGAAATTTTTGAATTCATTGAAAAATGGATATTGCTGTTTCACTTGCCTCCACACTCTCATGCTCTCAGCACTGTGTAGGGACACATCCTAACTGCTAGCACCAGTTGTCAATTTATTTAAAAATCCAAGGCAGAATAACTGCAGAATGCAGAGTTAGGCTATGTTCACACGGCATAATTGTGGGTCGTGATTACGTCCCACAATTACGCCATGTGATCGGGAGCGGGGCGGTCCGGCAGCCCGCCGGCCCCTTATTTATTCATTACTAGCGGCGTGTATTCGCCGCTAGTAACTGACATGTCACTTTACCCCACCCTCCCCGTGCCGTATTGTGCGAGTGGGGAGTGGAGGCGTAATCCATAGTTCTCTATGAGAACTGTGGATTACCGTAATGACTGGGACGTATCGCGGCCCGTATTGATCGCAGTACGGCGCAAAATATGTCCCAATTTAAGCCATGTGAACATAGCCTTATATAACAGATTCTCCAGAACTGTTTCTTATTCTTCTTCTTATTATTATTATTATATATTTTAGAGCGCCATTGATTCCAGGGCGCTGTACATTCAAGGGGGTTACATACATAACATAAGTCAAACAAGTACAATGGTGACAATATGTGACTTACAGCTGGTACAAAGGGTGAGAGGACCCTGCCCACGAAGGCTTACAATCTACAAGGGAGGTGGAAAGAGACAGAAGTTGAGGGGAGGGATTTACTTGTGTTTATTAAAATACATGCCAGGACAGCCTACAGGTCATCTTAAACTTCAGAACGGAGGGAATGTCTCGCTGGCATCCTACTGTCTGTTCTTTTCTATGGGACCTTCGAGTACCCGCTGAACACACTGCGTAGCTGTACTCAAAACTCCCATAGAACAGAATGGAGAGTAATATACAGAACTGGTATAATCGGAAAGAAAACGACAATCCATCCCACAAAAGAGAAGTTTTCATTTAGCTACATTGATGGAAAAATAAACATTTTTATGGCTCTTTGAATAACACTTTAGCCATAAATTTAGCCATACATTTGTTTCTCAGATATTCTTGGTGCAGGCTCTACGTGACCAGATAGTTTATTTACATATCTGGTGTCATCTTGTTCCCTATGCTCACGAGAAGTTGATGGACTGGCTTCACAATGTTATGTATATGAACAGTCCGTTTTTTGTGTACATGGTGCTTGGTAATCCACTAGCAAGCTATCGCTGTTACATTGCATTCATGTGCAGTTACCATAAAATGATATCAGACATTGAATAACAAGATATATTTGGTATCTATATACGTTGTAGAATTAAGGATTATTTTTAGTGCAAAATGATTAAACAAAAAAGTGGGTCCTAACCTGCTGTGACTGACTCCATTGACGGTTTCAAATACAGTAGAAGTATAGTGCAATTAATGCTCACATCTGCTGCTAACATGGAGGCATTTTGAGTTCTTTTAATAAATGAAGGATTCTTAGTGCACATCACGGTGACCTCTTCTTGATGGACACATGCACCATGATCAAAATGTGCTCTGAGGGCTTCCTTATTGCAGGATTACACAGGGCTGTATTGCAGTGTACGTTTATCCGATTCTGAATGTGAGCAGTTCATCATGACACTAATGGCATGTCTCCATTGTTCCTGGCATTTGATAATTCAGTGACCTTTTTTACTGCATTATGGTTTTTTTCCCTCATATTAGTAGAATCTTGGAGACTAGTCAAGTAGAACTGAATTTAGATTGCAGCTGTATTCATATGTTGATATGTTAACCTGCTGCCTTTAGGTATCAAATCTTATTCAATGGGCATTTACCCATTTCTTTTTCCAGCAGCTCAGCTTGGATTGTGACTGTGCAGATTGTCATTGTTGTTCACTGATCAGTACAAGACAGGTTTCTTCAACAAAAGGTAACAGGGCACCTGCGAAAGACAGACCTCTATTAAATAAATGGCCTCATACTGTTCTGAAGCTCTTGTATCCCCTGGGGTGCACCTTATCTGAACACTGAGAGGCTGACATCTTCAGACACGCACACTTTATCCACACAGTCCCAGTGATTTAGTTTATTTTTAGTGTCAGTATTGACCTCTCATTTACCGTAATTTCTTGTATATTTAAGACAAGGGTTCACAATTAAAGGGATCGTTCTACAAGCAAATATTAACTCATTGTATTCAAGGAAAACATAGCACATTTTTAGTAAAACCATACATCTTTAAATTCATAGGCATGTATAAAAATATAACCTACAAAAACATGATTACAGATAACACCAAAGACATGATTAAAAAAATTTTAAATAATGAAAAAAACATTTACACATAAACCGAGGTGGACCAGATAAAAGGGCATGCATATATATATATATATATATTTTTAACCTTTTTGAATAATATTAAAACATTCATGTCAATAAATGGTGCCATATACAGCTCTGGAAAAAAATTAAGAGACCACTGCAGAATTATCAGTTTCTCAGATTTTTCTCTTCAATGGTAAATTTTAGGAGAAAAATGTACATTGTTATTTTATTATATAAACTACTGACAACATGTCTCTGAAATTCAAAGCAAGGAATTTTGTATTTATTTGTAGTAAATGAGAAGTCTTCAAAATAATAAAAAAGCAGTGCTGTCTGACCTCAAATAATGCAAAGAAAACAAGTTCATATTTCTTTAGAAACAATATGACTAATGTTTTAAGTCAGGAAGAGTTCAGAAATCAATATTTGTTGGAATAACCATGATTTTGTCATTCCAATTCCTTTTGGCCTATTCCTAGCACTTGTTTTGCCATCCAGCTTGTCCTATTGCAAGAGGATTGTGAAGACCACAGCAGTGTTTTTTATACTTTCCTTCATTAAATAAGATTTGGTTCAGGTGATCACCTAATCAGAAGCACATTAAGAAGAATGAGGTGGACTTTGGTTGGAATTCAACTGACACTGGAATGGAATGGCTGTCAGACATGTAGAGATGCTGATTTTTAGAAAACTGTGCCGCGGTCTCTTAATTTTTTCCAGAGCTGTATTCACCTGAAAATGATTCCTAAAAACTATGCAGTGTTCTGCAAAAAGCAAGGTCTCAAATATCTACATAACCTTAAAACTTAAAGCACCAGTTATTTTGTTCATTAAGGCTTGGTCCTTATGGGGTTAATGAACTTTTTTGTCATCACATAATATGAGGGAACTGCCTGTCAAACAACAATTCCTTAAGATGCTGCTATTACCTGCATCACTCCCTTTGTAAATATGAATTTAGTGGTCATAGGGAAAGCATCTGCAGATAAATTTCTTTTCTCCTCATAAAGCAGTGTTTCTCAACTCCAGTCCTCAGGACCCCACAACAGGTCCTGTTTTCTGGCTTTCCTTAGCTTCGCACAGGTGATTTTATTATGCTGCACAGGTGATTTAATTATTGTCAGTGCATTCTGTGCAAGATCCTGAAAACATGACCTGTTGGTGGGTCCTGAGGACAGGAGTTGAGAAGCACTGTCATAAAGTCATAGATCATGTAGCTTTTGAATAGGGAGTGGTTGCTGCACTGTGGTGGCAGCCATTGCAAAAGCTCATCTTCCATAGAGCTCATCTGCCTCTAATGCTGAAAGTAGCAGTCGGAACAGACCGGCTAAATATGCAGCTACCAAATCTAAAAACAATGGTTCTTAGAAGAATGTTTCATTAAAGTTGCCATATGAATAGGCACAATTATGTATGACAGAGTAGACTTTTAAAAGGAATATGTAATCAGAAAATGACTTGTTTAACTCCTGTTTATATGTTACATTTTTAATAATTTTTAGTTATGTGTAAAAAGGGCTGTCCCCACGCAGGGTTTTTTTTTCGGGGGTTTTTTCAGCCGTTTTGGTTTTTTCAGACCGCCTGAAAAACCAAAACGAAAATGAAAAAATTGGTGCTCTATAGAAAACCCGTGGCAGCCCCACTGAAAAGGTTTTTCCGGGGGGCGGTTTTGCCGCCCGTTGCGCGGCAAAAATTAGCAAGCACTTTTTTTTCCCCTCCGGTTTTCGGACGGAATTATGCTTTCTCAATGGAAGGGGGGGCTTTTCTCTGCTCTCGCGGAGAAAAAGTGTCCACCCCCGGCCGTGGGACGGGCCAAAACAGGACAATTTTGTCCTTTGCCGGGGGATGCGCCCTTAACATTTTTTTTATAAATGAGTATCAATAATTTTAAAAACATCCAGAAATCTTGAAATTTTCACCTTGCACGGGGCCAAAATAGTCTGTTTACTTCCGTTTTGTAAAATGAAACTTTTCAGTGTGTATCATTATCAGAAGGGGCGGGTTAACTAAAAGGTAATTTCCCTGTGTAGAAATCAAATCCACAATTCACAAAAGGGTTTCTTATTTAAAGAACGCTTGTCAGTTGTGTTGATGAATAGATTTTTAAAGGGCATATGTAATCAGAAATGACATGTTATTAAACTCATGTTTTTATGTTAAACACATTTTAACATTTTTTTTTTTTTTTTTTAAAATTAGTATCAATAATTTATAAACATCCAAAAAATCTTAAAATTTTCCCCTTGGCATGGGCCTAAAAAGGGTCTGATACTTCCGTTTTTAAAAAAAAAACTTTTTTACTTCTACTTTTTTTCAACACAGGCAGGGTTGCACTAAAAGGTGACAACAATTTGTAGATAATACAGGATCCACAATTCACATTAAAGGGGTTGTCTCACTGAAAACGCTTTTTATTTAAAAGATCTTGCAAAAACAATCATTTTCAATATATGTCCTTTTTACATGCCTACCTTTTTTTCCTGATACCCCCTTTTACGGGCTTACATCACCCCGGTTTTGCTAAACTCAACCTGGGCCCCCTCAGCAGCTCATCACTGCGGGCCAGTAAAAGCCAAAATCCAAAAGCCCCCCTGAATTAAAAAAATAAACCATAAAACAGGACGAATAATTTTAAACGATTATGAGACAACCCCTTTAAAAAAAATCAAAGCTGACCCCCTTCCCAGGCACAAAAAACTCTGTATAAAGTTAAGGGGGTCTGCTCTTTTCACGGGGCCCCTATTCAAAATTTTTGAAAAGCCTCAAAAAAGGGATGTCCCTATAATCATATACAGAAAATAGAATTAAAAACTAAAATCAGAAAATAAAAATGAATAAGACAAAAATGTATTAGTATTTGTTTTTAATTAATAAAAAAAAAATTTGGTGAAAGATTCCTTTTAAGGCTGATTTGCCCTTGGACTTAGGCCTTGTGAAAGAAATGAACTAGTTGCATTTTTTAAAATATAAACAACTTCAACTATCTTATGTTTCTTGAATTTTTTGCAAAAAGACATTCCGAAAGGATAATGGAATGAATCAAAACTTTTGGCTAGGTTCGTTCCATAAACTGTTTATACTTAATATTTAGTCGTTATATATACTTGCCTAAAGGGGTTCTCACTACATTGATTTTATCTTACCCATCCTGTTTTCTTTGTTTTTACTTTTATTCATTCGGGTTTTTTTGGCTTTCCCTTACGTCTTAGAAGCCAGGTAGTACATAGCAACCCGTGTTTGGGGAGCCAATCAGGAGGATCAAAAAAAGTCTGTAGCTATACCCCTAGGAACTGATTAGCCATACAAGAGGGATATCAAGAAAAGTAGGACACGGTTAGGTATTTTTGCAAAGTGACTTGTTTTTGAAAAATCTTTAAACATAAAAACAACATTTTTTGAGCAACCCCTTTAACGCAAGCAAAAAGACCGAAGGGGCCATTCACATTAATTGCTCGGATTTCCGCCACTGCCCCGGATTTGCGCTGGGGAGTGCGGCCCAATCCGTTGGGAGAATTAAAGGGAATCCACAGTTTCTCATAGAGAACAGTGGGTTCCATCCTCCTTTCCCCCCCTTTTGGCGAATCCCCCGGGGCGGGAAAAAATGCTCACATTACCAGGGAATACCCGCGTGGGGAATGTAAGTTAGGGGCCGCGGGGCCCCGCCCCCCCCCTTATTTAAAACGGAATTGCGAGCGCAATCCGGGTCGTATTACGGCTTGAATAAGCCGTCTGAACACGGGCTAAAGGTTAATATTTTTTAAAAGCTAAGAATCACAAAAATATTTATTTACCAAATAAGCTGGGTTTGCCAAATATGAATCTGATTGCCAGTAACACATTTTCTATTCAGCTAATTAACATTTCAATATTTCCTGGGTTTGGGATGAAAAAATATACCTAACTTTTGCAATAAAAAAAATATTCATGTCCTGGAGAAACCTCCTCAAGCCCATACCAATGGCTGTGTCTTCTGTGTCTCTCTATCTGGTAAAAGTTTCCTCTCCTCTAGGAGGAAAAATTTTTACAAATCAAATTTGAATCCCATGGAATTAAAAACTTGGATTGATGCTATGCACATAAATGTTTAATATGAATCCTATTCTTATCCATATCCTTTTACTTGTGCATCTCATAAAATTGGAATATCCTTGAAAAGTTAATTTATGTTCGTAATTCAAGTCAAATAGAGAGACTCATATATTGTATAGAATCATTACACACAGAGCAATTTATTTATTTTAATGTGGATGATTGTGTTACATCTAGTAAAAAGTCAAAATTTAGTATTTGAAAAAATGAGTATAGTGTATAAGACCTATAAAAAAAAAAATGAATTGTAATACAGAAATGTTAGCCTACTGAAAGGTCCGTACAGTATATGCAATACTTTGTCGGGGCTACTTTTTCTTGAATTACTGCATCGATGCGCGTGGCACGGAGGCAGAGCCGGACTGGGAATAAAAATCAGCCCTGGCACTAAGCCCCCAGCAGCCCACATACAATATCCGCTTAAAAAATGCCCCTTGTTCTTGCACCTCGCCACTTTCTAAAATAAACTACACTATAAAGGTGGTTTCACACGGAGTGTTTTTGGTGCATTTATGGGTTTTTGGTGCGGTTTTGTGCAGAGAGGCAGAGCAGTTAATGCTGTACATTTCTGCACAAAAAAACGCATCAAAAAATGCACCAAAACCGCTCTGTGTGAATGCCCCCTAAACACAAGCAAGGAAGAAAAAGTGGTGCAGAGAAACCCCTTATCAGAGTCAGGTGTGCACTTGCTTTACAATCCGGGACAAGCCCACACTGACACTACATAAGCACCAACATAACCTACAACCCCCCAATCACATCACCAGTAGTCAGGTCACCATCACATGAATACAGCACTGATTCCACACAGAAGTAAAATGACCCCTGACAGCAAGGACTCACAGGAGACGTCATCTCTGATGGGAGTTGTCTTCTTCTCCTTTTCTTCTTCTGGCCCAAACCTCCATGATGTCTTTTCTGATGAGTCGTTCCTTTCCAGTTTTCCGCATGCAGTGTCCCTGTAGAATTTACCACAAATACATCTTAGGCTCCTCTCTCTCCAGCACTTTCCTATCAATTCCCCAAACAGCGTATGTTAGACCCTAAAAATTAGAAATTATAAAATGTCAGATAAGTGGCATGTAAATAGGTAGACCCCACATTAGGTAGGTAAAAAGGGCCTTCCTGAATTAATTTGGTAGGTAGACAGGGCCTACCCCTGTAACTCCCGGTTCAAGGGCTGCCCCCATACGCCCTTTAGTGGGGCTGTCCCCCCGTAAAACACCATGTAAAAGGGCTGCCCCCAGAATCAGCCAGGTAGGACCGGGGGAGTAATTTAAAATCAGGGCCTTTTTGTAGCCATCAGGGCCGGTAATGGTAGGAGGGGCTATATAGCCAGACAGGATCTTAGGGGGCAGGGGGAGTATATAGCCAGGGCGGAGCTATATACCAGCAGGACAGTATAATAGCCCGGAAGGGGGGTTAACCAGGCAAGGGATCAATAGCCAGGGGAGGACTTTAAAAGCAGGGAGGGGCAGTATAAGCCAAGGAGGGCAGTAATTTTGCCAAGCAGGGGGCATCAAACCAAGCAGGGGTGTATACTAGCCAAGTAGAAGTGCCCAGTATACTAGCCAGTTAGCTGGGGCTGTCCCAGTAATCAGCCAGGTAACAGGGCGCCCCAGTAATCAGCCAGGTAGGACCAGGGCCCATGTAATTAGAAGTCAGGGCCAGTAGTGTATCCATCAGGGCCGGCAAGTAGGTAGCATGAGTATATAGCCAGGCAGGGCTATCATATAGCAGGCAGGGGCATGATATAGCCAGGCAGGGGCATTATATAGCCAGGCAGGGCAGTATATAGCCAAGCAGTGGGCTATCATATAGCACAGGCCAGGGCTAGTATATAGCAAGACAGGGCCAGAATATAAAGCCAGGCAGGGCCAGTATATATAGCCAGGCAGGGCCAGTATATATATAGCCAGGCAGGGCCAGTGTGTATATTAGCCAGGCAGGGCAGTGTGTTATATAGCCAGGCAGGGCAGTGTGTATATAGCCAGGCAGGGGCCAGTGTGTATATAAGCCAGCAGGGGACAGTTATACAATAGCCAGGCAGGGCCAGGTTAATTAGCCAGGCAGGGCAGTGTGTATATATAGCCAACAGGGGCAGGGCACAGTGTGCTATATATAGCCAAGGCAGGGCATGTGTAATATAGCCAGGCAGGGCCTTATTATATATAGCCAGCAGGGGCATATATAGCCAAGCCAGGGCAGTATATATAGCCAGGCAGGGGCAGTGTATATATAGCCAGGCAGGGCCAATATATATATATAGCCAGGCAGGGGCAGTGTATATATAGCCAGGCAGGGGCAGTGTATATATAGCCAGGCAGGGCCAGTGTGTATATAGCCAGGCAGGGCCAATGTTTATATAGCCAGGCAGGGCCAGTGTGTATACAGCCAGGCAGGGCCAGTGTGTATACAGCCAGGCAAGGCCAGTATATATAGCCAGGCAGGGGCAGTGTATATATAGCCAGGCAGGGCCAATTTATATATAGCCAGGCGGGGCCAGTGTATATATAGCCAGGCAGGGCCAGTGTGTATATAGCCAGGCAGGGCCAGTGTGTATATAGCCAGGCAGGGCCAATGTATATATAGCCAGGCAGGGGCAGTGTATATATAGCCAGGCAGGGCCAGTGTATATAAAGCCAGGCAGGGCCAGTGTGTATATATCCAGGCAGGGCCAGTGTGTATATAGCCAGGCAGGGCCAATGTATATATAGCCAGGCAGGGGCAGTGTATATATAGCCAGGCAGGGGCAGTGTGTATATATAGCCAGGCAGGGGCAGTGTGTATAAAGCCAGGCAGGGCCAGGGGGTATATAGCCAGGCAGGGCCAGGGTGTATATAGCCAGGCATGGCCAGTAAGTAGTTTAAAAAAAAAAAATAAAGATCTTACTCACCTGATGTCTTTCCCTCCTCTTCTCGAAGTCCGTCCGGAGCGGCCGCTCTCACCCGAGTGGGGGCTGCACAGCAGGCGCGCGATGACGTCATCACATCGCGCGTCTGCCCCACGGCCTCCTGGGAGCTGAACAGACGGGATCAGTAGATCCCAGCTGTTCAGCCTCGGCTGCTGCTTGCACCGAGCGGTGCAGGCGGCGGCCATGATGGCTGCATGGCTGGGTCGGTGACCCGGCCGTGCAGCCGTGTGGCGAAGGGGGCCTGTCGGCCGCATGCCACAGGGGTCAGGTCGCATATGTGACCATTGCGGCCCCTGTGCGTGCGCCGGCACTCGGGGGCCCGGGGGGGGGGGGGGGGAACACCGGCCCCCTCGGCAAGTGCCCGGTTTGCCCTATGGGCAGTCCGGGCCTGCACGGAGCTGATCAGCCTGTGGCACTGTTGAGGTGTTTTGGAAGCCCAGGTTGCCTCGATATCGTCCTTCAGCTTGACTGCTTTGTTAGGTCTGGTGTCTCTTATCATATATTATCTATGGGGTTTAGGTCAGGCAAGTTTGCTGGCCCATCAAGTACAGTCATACTGTGGTTATTAAAGTAGGTACTGGTACTTTTAGCAGTGTGCATGGGAATCCATGCAGCGAGGGTTTAGCAGCTGACCAAGCAGGGTGTCACACACCTGTTTGGGCGATGTTTTGAAGGGTTCAGCCCTTCTTTCTCAAGCGCTTAAGGTGCCCTGCTTGATCAGCTGCCAAATCCTCGCTATGTGGATTCCCATGGAATCGTTAAAATGCCAGCTAAGTGCTGATGTACACTAATCTCGGACAGACTATGCAAAGTACCTTTTGTATTTTTTTTGATAAGTAAAATGCTGGACAATAAATGGTCATGGTAGATAAGTATTGTGAATGTCTGCTCCAATTACAAATGGATTATTAAAGACAAGAGGAAGGAAATAGTCAGATGCAGACAAGTCCAGGGTTTGTATATTATGTTTACACTGCCAGAAGAACATATTGTGGACTTTTAGCAGTGTTTGCAGGTGCCAGGTCTTGCTGGAAAATGAAATCCTGCTTCGGTCTGCTGACCAGCTTTATGGAGATGCTGAAGTGCTAAATTTCCTGGTCGACAGCTGTGCTGACCTTGGACTTAATATAACACAATGGACCAACACCAGCAGATGACATGGTTCCCCAAACCATCACTGTGGAAATTTGACACTGGACCTCATGCTGATTGGATTGTGGTCTCTTCATTCTTCTTTCAGACTCTGGGATTGTGATTTTCAAATGTACTTCCATCTGAAAACAGGACTTTGGACACTGAGCAGCAATACAGCCCTTTTTTCTCCTTAGTCCAGATGAGACGCTTCTGATGGTGTCTCTGGGTCATGGGTGTCTTGATATAAGGAATGTGACAGCTGTAGCTCATGTCCCGGATACATCTATGTGTGGTGGAAGCACTGACTTCATCCATAGGCCACTCCTTGTGACTCTCCCAAATCGTAGAATGGCCTTTACGTGACAATCCTTTCAGGCTGCAGTCATCTCTGTTCCTTGTGCAACTGTTTCTACCACACTTTGTCCTTCCATACAACTTTCCATTTATATACTTTGATACAGCACTCTGAACAGTCAGCTTTGGCCTTCTGTGGCTTATCCTCCTTGTGGAGGGTGTCAGTGACTGTCTTCTGGACAATTGTCAAGTCAGCAGTCTTCCCCATGATTGTGTAACCCACTGAACCAGACTGAGGGACCATTTAAAGACTTTGGAAACCTTTGCGTGTAACACCATGAGTTAACAATATTAGCCACGCTCACATTATTCTAATTTTCTGATATCCTGAATTTTTGGTTTTCATTAGCTCTTAGCCATAATCATCCACATTATAAGAAATAAGCACTTGAAATATATATTTAATAATAATCTTTATATAGCGCCAACATATTCCGCAGCACTTTATAGATGAGACACAAGGTGTGAGGACCCTGCTCGTGAGAGCTTACAGTCTGTAAGGGTGTATGGGTGAAACGAACGGTGAGAAGTGCTAAATTTACAATGGTCCAGCCATATTTCATAAATAGGGGTAATTTACATAAAAATTGGATGAACCTGTCACCCAGACATTACATCTATGGACAGATAAGTGCCTGTGAGTGCCCTAGTGTAGGGAGTGACAGATGTGTGTGATAGCAGTTAGGGATCTTGGTAGGTCAGACTGAGAAGATGTGTTCTCAGGGTACTCTTAAAATTATGAGGGTTTTGAGTGTGCCTGATTGCCCGCGGTAGCATGTTCCAGAGAACTGGTGCAGCACGTGTGAAATCTTGGAGATGGGCATGGGAGGTTCGGATGATTGAGGATTGTAACCGGATATCAGTAGCAGAGTGGAGAGAATGGGTAAGGTGGTAGACAGAGATGAGGGAGGAGAAATATGGGGGTGCAGCACTGTGGAGAGCTTTATGGATGAGAGTGATTATTTTATGCTGTATTCTGTACTGGATAGGCAACCAGTGCAGTGACTGACACAGGGTAGAGGCATCAGTATAGCAGCTGGAAAGAAAGATGAGCCTGGCTGCTGCATTCAGGACAGATTGGAGAGGGGAGAGTTTACAGAGAGGGAGACCGATAAGCAGGGAGTTACAGTAGTCAAGATGAGAAAGAATAAGAGCCACAATGAGAGTTTGAGTTATTTCCACAGTGAGAAAAGGATGGATTTTGGAGATGTTCTTGAGGTGCAGGTGACAGAAGCGGGCAAGGGATTGGATACAAGGAGAGAAGGACAGACCAGAATCTACTATAACCCCAAGAGAGTGGGCATGTGTGGTGGTGCCACACACTGAAACAGAAATAGCAGGGCGAGGTCAGTTAGTAGATGGCGAAAACACAAGATGTACAGTTTGTGAGGTTTAGTTCGAGATAGAGGGAGGACATGATGTCAGAGACAGTGGACAGACAGTCACTGGTGTTTTATAGCAGGGCAGGAGTGATGTCTCGGGAGAGGTGTATAGTTGAGTGTCATCAGCGTAGAGATGGTACTGGAAGCCAAATCTGCTGATGGTTTGTCCAATGGAGGCTATGTAGAGTGAAAAGAGGAGAGGACCAAGAACCGATCCCTGAGGAACCCCAACAACAAGAGGAAAATGAGACACTGAAGGAGCAGTCAGAGAGGTAGGATGAGAACCAAGAGAGAGCAGTGTCCTGGGGGGCAGTGGCACTGAGCATGCTGAGGAGAAGATGGTGATCCACAGTGTCAAATGCTGCAGAGAGATCTAGGAGAAGCAACAATGAGTAGTTGCCCTGAGATTTCGCTGTCAGGAAGTCATTAGAGACTTTAGCTAGAGCAGTTTCTGTGGAGTGTAAAGTGCGGAAACCGGATTGTAGAGGATTGAGAAGAGAGATAGTAAAGAGATAGCGAATTAGCCGAGAGTAGACCGTTCCAGGAGTTTAGAGATGAAGGGCAGGTTAGAGACTGGTTGATAACTAGCAGCGCAGCACGGGTCCAGAGACGGCTTTTTTCTGTGTATAATGATTCTATACAATATATGGGTTTCTCTATTTGACTTGGGTATAAATTAACTTTTCAATGATTGATAGTCTAATTTTATGAGATGCACTAGTAGAAGGATATGGATAAGATTATTAAACATTGATGTGGTTCGGTATTCCCTACTTAAATGGAAGCTTGTACGGAAGATACAGTAAATGAGGCAACATGTTATAAAGCATGGTTATTTTTATATCTCATTTTGTGTGGCAAAACTTTCATGTGCTTCTGAAGGAAAATGAGGTACATACAAGTACACCATAGACCCATAGAACATCATGGACCCTGTTTGCAATGGAGAATTTAGGGGTTCTTAGGGAAACCTGTCCTCTTCATTTTTTTTTTTTTAAATTCTACCATCATTGAGGCATCACATAATAATGACAGACATGCTATTTCCTGCATTCTGTTACTTATGCCCTAACCTAAAGCAGTTTAGCAGAACTTGCATTATGATCCTTGCAGCCTGCGGATAGCGCTGCCGGAGATGAGTCTATTGTATTTGTGAGCTGCCGCCACCTGCTGCTGCTTGACAGTTTTCTACCTATTACTGTGGATATGGAGAAAACTGTCATTCAGCAGCAGAAAGGTGGATGAAGCAACGGTTCATGAATACAGTGGACACATGTCTGTCAGTTCAGGTGCGCACTTCGAGAACCTAAATGTAAGCTCTCCTTATGTGCTTTAGATAAGGGCATAATGGACACACAGCCAGAAATGGTGTGAATGTCACCACCTTATTATGCCCTTAGTGAAGGGAGCATAAGAAACCTGACTGGTTCCCTTTAACACAATCTTCCCCACACAAACTGTTGAGAACCCCTTGGCTCCACTGTTAAAGGGATCATGTGCTGGGGCATATTCAAAATCTATGGGCCAATATTGTACTTGTCTCATATTTTCATACACAAAGTGTTTATAGACAAAATAAGCGACTTTAAGTTACAGTGAAAGTGACACACTTGTTAATGCAATGTGTCTGTAACTACCTTATGCTGCAGAATAAGGAAGGTGACAGGTTCTCTTTGGGCCTGGTTCACATCTGTTCAGAATCTCCATCACAGCTTCTGTTGTTGTGCTCTTTCTTCTGTTAAATGACGGACACCTCATTGGAAACTTAACGGACCCCATTGTAGACCACAGGATCTATCGAGCGCCGTTAGTATCTGTTGTAAACTGGGTCCGGTTGCACCTTTGTGATTGAAGCTTGGGATGGAACCACCGATGCAGATGTGAAAAAGGCCTTAAATACATGACACTGATATAAAAATGGCCAGTTGTTTAGCACCTCTTAATGCTCTACTGTATATATGAAGGAAATTGCATTAAATACAGTATACGACACCAATTTATTGCACGAGGATACAGTTGTGATTTGATGTGTATGTGATGTTCTGGTCACTTCTATATATAAAATATATTATTTTTACTATTATTTTTTACTACTACTGTGCAGAAGGGCAACATTTGTAGAAAGAACACTCTAAAACAGATTTTTTTTTTGGGTATGGCTTCTCAATTTCCTTGTATACTGTGTATAGTGGTCCATTCCCTCTAGTCTAGATAATTTTTACGGCTAATTTGAATGGTCGTAAGGGCTCATCACCACGGCACAGGACAAATACCAGTCGGTTTATCCCACCGGTACTTGTCCGGTTTATGTGCCGTGCACACGGCTGCGGGGTGGGGCGGCTTTTCTCCACAATGAGCAGAGAAAAGCCCTCCATCCTTAACACTGAGATGTTCATAAACTGTCCAAAAACCGGACGCAAGAATGAACGTCAACAATGTTTTTCAAACCGCCGGGCAGAAAATCCATGCAGTGGGGACTGCTGCGCAGGTTTTTCATAGAGGCCCCATTTAAAGTTTGCAGCTGGTTTTTCAGATGGTTTGCAAAACCATAAACCGGTGCAGTGGGGACAAGCCCTTAAAGAATTTTTATTGTATACATACAGTACAAACCATCAGACTGTGTTATTTTAAAACTTTAATTGACAACTTTTCTACCTTGTTTTCTTTTTAATTATTCAGTAATAACATTGCCATACGAAAAACCATAATAAAATGTCCCCTAAAACTAAGTCTTAGCTCGTCTTTAGTAGCAAAAATTAATATAAGACACTGTTTTATTTTCAGGGAAACAGGGTATATGCATGCATGTGTGGTTTGTGTGTGTGTATATATATATATATAATATATATATATATTATATTATATATATATATATTATAATATATATAATATATATATGTATATGTGGATTTAGTGCCCCTTTACTGTTTCTAAAGTTGGTTTTAACACTGTCCATTTTTATATTCCAAGGGTGATTGGCTGTTTTGCGCACAAAGGGGGACATGTATGAAAACTGTCTAGTTCTAAAACTTTCCTTGTTGTCCATAGAAACCAGTCAGAGTGCCCTTTTTATTTTTTCAGAGCACCATATGAAATGAAAGGGGAGCTCTGATTGGTTGGTATGGGCAACAAAGAAATTCTTAGGCTATGCTCACACGACATTTTGGATCTGTTTTTTTTACCAGAAGACAAACTACATCCAAAAAACCTATCCAAAAATGCAGCTGAAATTGCTTTTTTGGATGCGATTTGCATGCGTTTTTTTTTTTTTAAACATATTTTTATTAAGATTTTTGCAACATAACAGCAACAAAATGTAGAAGTATATATATGTACATACCAAAAAATAAAAATGGTAAATACAACATCTGCCAGATGCCCAAAGGATAAAGACTTGTACAACCGCTAAATAAAACCATTTACAACAGTGCAGAGTCATGCCATTTGTTGCGTAGCCGTATAGGTTGCAAACCAGAATTAAAGTAGAAGAACAACAAAACAAAAAGGTGAGAACATAAAAGTTACACCACAAGCCGACACATCGCCCCTATCAGAATAGAGCATTCGGCCTTATAAATAGATCTTCGGGTCCGCGCAGTTCACAGACGCTACAGTAAGCACTCCGTGTCCATTAAGTCAGTCCCCCTGTCCCTCTAGTCTCAGTTTCCCCAATGTCCCACTCAACTCTCCCTCCAAATACCACTTAGTTACTCTAAAGGGGGTCACCAGTAGTTTGATTTCCTCGTTATCCAAGAAGTTACAAATAAAGCTGTTCCACCTATCAAAGAATTTCTCCGTCTTTGAGGTCTTGGCCAGTTCCACCTCAACTTTTTCCATTGCCATGTGTTTTTTAACCATTAAGATAACCTTACTAATATCTGGAGTCCGAGGTTCAAGCCAATGCCCAAGTAGGCACCTTTTGGCGGCTAGAAGGATCAAGTGGACGGTGGCACGAGGCTCGGATAAATCATGGAACAATAGTATCTCCGAGGCCATAGCAATGTTCAGCTGACCTTTAGTACGTAACAATTGTAGCAATGATTGCCAGAAATTGTGCACCTCAGGACAGCTCCACATGCCATGTAATAGATCTGTTTTTGGGTGAGAGCATTTAGGACATGCTACTTTCCTATGCGGTGCTAGTGTATGGGGGGGATGTTAAACCCATAGATAGCGTGATGGATAAACCGAAAGTGCGTTTCCCGCCACCCTTCACTCACTGTCGCCTTACACACCCGGGTCCACCCATCTAATACAGTAGTCATTCCCCACAATGTAGGGAATGCTTTTTCCCATGGGGAAAACAGTTTATGCTCCCATGAATATACCTCCGGCTCACGTAGTCTAGGGTAGAGCATAGAGAGGGAGAGGCGACCAGAGTTCGGGTCAAGAAAAGCATCAAACCCATTTGTAAGGAATTCAGCCTCCAAGCGAAGCACCCTACTTTTCAGGAAGCTAAGCAGTTGATAGTATGTTAGAAAGTGGGAGTCTGGGATATGGAAACGCTCCTGGAGCTCCCCGAATGAGAAGTATTTATGTCGGGGGGCGTCATAGATGGAATTCACGCATGTTAGACTCCTATGTCGCCATTCCAGCAGGTGAGGATTTCCCACACTAGTTTGAAGCTCTGGATGTCCCATCAGGGGCAAATGTTTACTATAAACTGCTGGTAGTCTAAATAGTTTTCGACAGATTTTCCAGGCAGCAATAGTGTCTCTCATCAACATGCAAGCTCTAAGGTGTGCGGGTATAGAGGAGAATTTGGTATGAAGGAGCGACGACAGATCCCAAGGTTCCGCCAGGAGCGATTCCAGTTCGGTGTTCAAGTAATACGAGGTTCCTCTCACCCAATCTAGGCAGTGTGCAAAGGACACAAGCTACATTGTATTTCCTTATGTCCGGGAGGTTAATCCCACCACAGGCTTTCGGGAGCATAAGCTTGGTGATTGCTATCCTTGGTTTTTTCGATGCCCAAATAAATTTGGTAAACCCTGCCAGTAGAATTTTTATGTCTGAATGCTTTAGTAAGAGAGGGATCGTCTGGAGGGGGTGTAAGAGTTTAGGGAAACTCATCATCTTGATTAGATGACACCGCGCAAATAGTGAGAGGGGGAGCCTTGACCACCTATCGAGTTCCCTAACAATCTTAAGGATAAGAGGGGGATAATTTAAGTGGTAGAGAGATTCTGGGGATTTTCCTATGCGTATTCCCAAATATGAGATAGAAGTTTTAGCGCGCGACAATGGGACTTCTAAGGTGTGAGCGGGGAAAGGCTTTCTAGGTTTGAAATGCTAAGAAGTTCCGACTTCGCCACGTTTATTTTAAAACCTGAACAGTACCTAAAAAAACGCATTTGGGCCAACAGAGGGTCTATGTCTATTTCCGGACGAGCCAAAAAGAATATCATATCATGCGCAAAGAGCGCTAACTTGAGTTCTGCATTCTTGAGTCTAATGCCCTCAAATGTGTCAGAAGAAAGTAAAAATCTGGCAAGGGGTTCTATGGCCAAGTTAAAAAGAAAAAGCGACATGGGGCATCCTTGGCGTGTTCCACGTTCCAGGGGAAATGACTGGGAAAGAGAACCTGGGAGACTAATCCTAGCTTCAGGGTTCCTATATAAAGTTGCTAGAAAGGTCCTAAAGGGACCTATTAAGCCAATTCTATCTAAAACTAAATTGAGCCATCACCAATCCACACTATCGAAGGCTTTCTCTGTATCGACAGTGAGTAAAGCTGCGTTAGTGTTTAGTGGGTTTTTTAATTTTTTTTATTACATCTAATACGAGGAGGACTTTTCTAATATTGGCCACTGCCGACCGACCTTGAATAAAGCCCACTTGGTGAGAGCCTATAAGCTTAGGCATAAAATGGGCTAGACGATCAGCCATGATTTTGGTAATTAGCTTCAGGTCTACATTGATTAATGATGTAGGTCGGAAGGAAGCAGCCAAAGTAGGATCCTGCCCTTCCTTCGGTAGGACTGTGATATGTGCTGTATTGGCAGATTTAGGGATAGATGCTCCCAGTAAGTAGGAGTTAAAAAGATTGAGCAATGTTGGGGTCAACTGAGACTTTAAAGTTTTGAAGAATTCTCCTGTGAATCCGTCCGGACCCGGGGATTTGTTGTTTTTCAAATTGGAAATCGCTGCTCCAAGTTCAAGCTCAGTAATAGGAGCCCCCAAACCAGCGACCTCCTCCTCCGAGAGACCCGGCATTTCAATCTTTTGGAGCCAGTTCACTGAGCGCTCATCATCTAGATGCTCGTCTGAGTACAATTTCTGGTAGAAGTAGCGGAAAATCTCCACTACCTCTTCCCCCTGTCTTCTCAGAATGCCCGCACTGTCCTTCACTGCAGGGACATGTGCCGGCAGGCGGGGGCCCTTGGCAAATCTAGCCAACAGTCGCCCCGGTTTACTCCCGAAGTGGAACAGCCGGGCTTCCGCGTTTGTTCTTTTATAAGCTTCCCTTTTCGCTACCCAGGCTTCATATTCCTTTTTGGCAGAGATCCACTCGATTTTATTATCAGCCTGGGGCGATGAGCTAAATGCACTGTATGCCTCCCGTAGCCTGATACTTAGGGCATTCAGTTTGTCCCTAATCTTCTTTTGAAAGCTCGCAACATACGCGATCAGTCTGCCCCTCAGAACAGCTTTGGCGGTGTCCCAAAAGAGTTGGGGTGAGTCCTGGTGTAATTCGTTATCTGACTGAAACTCCAACCACCAACCCTGTAGAGTCAGCTGAAATTCCTCGATCCGGATTAAGTAGGAGGGAAACCGCCATATGTAGTCGGAGCCCCTCTGCACATGGTCGCGTATGATCAATGAGACTGGAGAATGGTCTGAAATGACCATATCCCCAATTTTGACATCCTCTACCCGCGGCAGTAAATTTCTGGAGAAAAAAATGTAGTCGATACTTGACCAACTATCATGGACATGTGAGAAATAGGTGTACTCCCTACCCTCTGGGTTAAGGATCCTCCAGGGATCACAGACATCGACATGTTCAACAAAATTGGCTAAAACATTATTACCCTGGCTAAGCCTCCGAGGACCAGCCCCTCCCACTCGCCTATCTTCCACCTGGGATAGAACCGCATTGAAGTCCCCACTCAGTACTTTCCGTTCACATTGGTCCCTCCCCAGGACAATCTCTAAGTTCTTAAAGAAATGGGCACTCCCTGTGTTTGGCCCGTAAATGTTATAAAGGGAGAAATCTTCGTTTTGAATTCTAATTTTCACATTAACCCACCTTCCCTCTTCATCATGCTCATGGTGGATAACTTGTCCCGTAAATGTGTTCCCCAACAGTATCAAAACCCCCGCCTTCCTCCCGTTTGCAGGAGATCCATACACCCGGCCAACCCATAAGCGTCTCATGCGTTGAAAATCTTCCTCAAGTAGATGGGTCTCCTGCAAAAAAGCTATGTCTGTCTTAAGTCGCTTCAAATGTCGAAGGACCATAATGCGCTTACCCGGAGATCGTAGGCCTTTTACGTTCCAGGTCACAAGTTTCATGGCCTCGTATGTCTGGCTCTGGTGAGAAAAAGTAAGTACAAAACACAAAACCCAACAGAGTAGAAATATTGAAAATTCTACCAACACGGGTTAAACTGGTATGCCAATGGTGATCACGCCCAAAGAAAAGCACTACACAAACAAGAAAAAGAAAAGAACACTCACTCTCCCACCGGAAATTGTGTAAGGCGACTTCACTTTTTTCCGACACACAGTAAGTTACTATGCACTAATCAAAATTTACAGCGAGCTTCCCGGCTACGGGGGACGTTTTTCAGTATAGAAATTATGTGGTCAGATTGGGTATACCATTAGATATGCCAACCCATAATAAGTAGTAAGAGCAGGGAAGGAGAGAAGGGAGAGGAGGAAGGGGAGAGAGAGAGGAAAAAAAAGGGGGGAAAAGGGATGTGGGAGGGGAGGATGGGTAGGGAGATAGAAATGCATATCCAGCACTTAATAACAAGAACAAGCATCCATGTAGTATGGGGAGGCCCCTATGGTTGTGTGCTCTTAATAACTGGACCTAGTACTCAGGATACCAGTCTAGTCACTTGCCGTTTCCTTTGCTCTCTTGGGCTCATGGAACGGGAAAAGTAAGAAGGGTTTGGACCTTCACCATCCGATGCGGTATCTCCTCCAGCAGGTATATCGAAGCCAGAGGAGGATGGGCGCCTTTTTGGGGTGGACGGTGACGGGGATCTGGAGCAGGGAAGTTGCCGATCGTCCAAATATCTCTGCGCATCCACAGGAGAGTGAAAGGTAGAAATATTCCCATTTCCATGGAAGATCTTCAAAACGGCTGGAAATAGCAGAGCAAACTTCGTCTGATTACGGAAAAGGGAAGTACAGATTGGAGAGAGTGCTTTCCTTCTTCTAACCACTTCTGCGGAAAAGTCCTTGAAGATGAGCACCTTTCTGCCCTTAAAGCTAAGGCCCGATTTTAGTTTCCTGAACGCCCTAAGTATAGCTGTTTTATCTGTATAGTCCAGGTATTTGACAATTACTTGGCGGGGCCGTTCCCGCAGAGCTGGTGGAACATCTCTTTCCAATGGTGGATTTTTGGGGCCCTTGCTGCGCAGGTCAGGTCCAATACGATGAGCCCTCTCAGCCTTACAAGGGCCAGGAAGCCCTAGCGCTTTTGGTAAGTGCCTTTCACGTAAAGTAAGGAGGTCCCTTGGAGAAACCGCTTCGGTAATGCCCACAATCCTCAGGTTATTTCTCCTGGACTTGTTTTCTAGGTCATCCAATTTCTCACTAAGTCTTTTGTTTTCCTGCACCAGATCCTGTAACTGTGAGTGGGATTCGTCAGCCTCATCCCTTAATTCCTGCAGTCGGAGCTCATGGTCTTCCAATTGATCTGTGTGGATTTTGACCTCCGCCTTGACTTGGGCAACCATTCTTGCCACCGAGGCTGACAGGGAGGCCTGGAGGTCAGCAGATATTTGTTTCGCCACCTCTGTTACAATAGACTGAAAATCTGGACCTGAAAACTTTAAATCCGGAGGAGTGCTGTCATGCAACCGTTGAGCCTCCATAGTGTTTGTAGGTAGCAAAGGGGGCTCCTGTGTCGGGGCAGGTGAAATGTCTGTCAGTGAGTAAGAGGGAGTCCTCTGAATTGTTTTTATCTAATACTTCTGAGGGTGGTAGGGTTTGTAATTTAACTTTTTTGCTGGGCTGTTTTGCCGCTTTAGTATGCCCCATCTTGTGTAAGAATTTTTCCATATGAGTCCAATACGTTTAGATTGAAAGAATTTGGTGCATTAGCGCTCTGACGGTTAAATATCTTGCACATGCAAAGGTTGCGGAGCTATCTGCCCAAGACTGAAGGTCTTCAAATGCAGAGTCTTGGCTGTCCTGGCTAAGAGGGTACTTGAGATGAGATGTCAGTTTTTCCCAGGCCCTTAGGTTATTTTCAAAAAGGTAAGGTGTCTTAGGTGGTGGCTTTAACTAAGCCTTCCTGCACGGGTGTGGCTCAAGAGTCCTGCACATAAGGGGAATGGCCAGCCGAGTGCCCTCTGATTTGACCTGTAGTAACCGAGGACCCGGGCTGTATAGAATATTGCACGCCGGGGCGGTGCCTATGGGCCACTGCCCGACTAGTTCTACTGTCTGTCCCCACAGCACCTGTCTGTGGTGCTGCTACTCCCAAATGGTGGGGGAAAGTACCTTGATTCTCCCCTGCACGGTCCAACTTTGTCTGAGGCTGCAGCACTGCAGGGGCACGGGCGCAGGGACGGGCGTGGGATCCGCGGCTCAGCCGGTTTGGCAGTCTGCTCCGCTAGGCTGCGGTGTCCTTCCTCCGGTGAGAGTGGCTGTCCGGGGGGTCTTGGAGGCACGGCTGAGACTGCCGCTCCGGCTCTACTGTGAGACGCGGCACCGTAATGGCGCGGGTACGGTCACATGGGATACAGCGCGGTCCTTCGGCAAACCAGCCCTGACGCTCTCCTGTGTCCTTCCTCCGGGATGAGCGACGGCCCCGAAGATCCCTGAGACCTGGCGGCTGGCGACGGGTGTTTGACCGGCGTTACTGACCCGGTAAACTTGCCCGGTGAGTCCTGCGGCTCAGGAGCTCCGGCGTCAGCCTTACTGCATGGCGGCGCCGGAACTGGAAGTCCTGCATGCGTTTTTGGATGCGTTTTTTGGATCCGTTTTTCTAGTATATATACACTAGATAATATGCAGGCAAGGAACTTGAGACTATTCACAAATGATACCATCCACAGAGGTTGTAGTTTGAAAAGGTAGAATCTTTAAGTGTAATACTAAATCGGCCTCTAGAGGTCTCATTTGATCTAGAAGAACTGTTTGAACTTTAGTAACCTAATGACCTACGTTTTCACTTAGAGTGGAAAGTGGTTAAGTAGTAGTGTAAGAGGAAGCCCAATAGAGGGCGTTACCAGCATTTTACATGTGTTTCGGATGAAGCACAGAATAAATCTCACTAACAGCTAAATAAACAGCCAGTGCCCAAAAAACCTCCTACTAAGTAAAAACAAAAAACAAAATAGAGATAAATTATAAAATATAACTTTTATTAATAATGAGAATAAAAAGCACTATCACCTCTTTTTCAAAATCATAGGGTGATGCTGCAAATAGAAAACTGTCCCTACCCTAAGATGCAAGATGATTGCCCCAATAGAAGGCGCTCTTGCCCGGAACATATCCCTAGAGAAATTGACAAATATAATCCTCTAGTCTGGTCCCAAGACTAGAGGATTATATTTGTCAATTTCTCTAGGGATAGGTTTGAGAGAGAGGTGATAGTGCTTTTTATTCTCATTATTAATAAAAGTTATATTTTAGACTTTACCTTTTTTTTTGTTTCGGGTGAAGCCCAATAGAGGGAGTTACCAGCATTTTACATGTGTTTCAGATGAAGCCCAATAGAGGGTGCTTCCAGAATTTTACATGTGTTTAATCTTATAAATCACTTTTTATATATGTTGAATGATATAAAAGCAGTTTTTTTTTAGTAAAGAATGGGTGTTTATAGAAGTTTTTACTAATACATTTATTAATGTTTTAGATAGTTTATTATAGAATGTTGAGTGGTTTCCGTTTAATACTAAAAAAAAGTATTTTCCCTTCTGTAATTTATTACATTTCAGACCAGAATGCTCTTCATAGTAAAATCAGTAAAACGATACGATTAGAGACTGAGAGGCAAGCTCTGTCCTACTAATGAGACTAAGCAGGACGGTTACCATCCCGATCACTGCTAAAGCAGAGAGAAGTGATTAGTAACTAGAGAAGCTTGTGTAAACAAGCAGGAGATAAGAACAGCTCTAGCTCTATTATGAAACAAAGCTGGACCGTTGAGGTATTTGGTAATTCTCTTATATACCTCTGCCTACATGTTTAACACTAATCAATGAGCTGGGAATACCCCTTTAATGCATGTAGCGGCTCAATTAAGCAGAATGCATATAAAGAGGCAGGAGTATGTTTGAGTTTATACCAGGATTTTTATACCCAAACAACGTCTTTTTTTTTTTTATTTATATTTTTTTTTTATTCTCAAAATGACTTTTTTTAAACTGACAATAGTGAGAACGTGATAATTATCTTCTGCTTTTAAAAGCTACTTTTTATTGACTGGGGAAATGGTCATGACTTTAGCATCAAATGAGCTTTAAACAGAAATAATTGCTTGAAAAATAGATCATTGTCATAAATGTGCATCCAAAATGAAACTGAGGATAACCAAAATAAAAGAAATGGCACAACAATTCAATTCTAGAAGAATTGTGCTTAGCTTTCTGTAATAATTTAGTAAATGTTTTATTTATCATTGTCAAAAAGGATATTATTTTTAACAGCATTTTATTAAGGCATAAGGTGTGTATGGCGACAAGGTTTAATAATAGCTTACAGCCTAACGTTAAATATTCTAGGATGCCTCCTGACATTGTGTGCTTGACTGTTCATGTGCTTTACCCCTTTGCAGTCTCCGTCCATGCCTTCTGCACTCTGCCCTCAAAGGGGTTCTGTACTGATGTATTTCAGTATCATAAATTGTGAGCACATGAAGTTAAAAACTTAAAATTTTGCAACTGAAAGTTGCAGCACAATGTACAGTAGAGCATAGAACAGTCAAAGCAACTGCAGGTTAGTCCTTCTTAGTGGGTGTTAGTAGAATTGTGGGTGATGGCACATCTGTAAAGCAGGCCACATAGACAAGCCTGCTCGCCTTTTAATTTTCTAAACATTGGCAGAAATTGTTGACCTTTTAGAGGGTTGAATACTTTTTAGAGGGTTGAATTCTTTTACAAGACACTTTATGTTCCAGGGCATATTTTTTAATATACTTAAAGGAGTTGTCTCACTGCAAAGAATAGCTTTCAACATATAGGGAACACTAAATGAAGATGTTTTTCAAATATATTTCTTTTGTTCCTCTTTTTTGTTAAGGAGCTACAAGTGATTTTCTCACCTTCTGAGGGCTCTCAGGTTTCCCAAGTGACCGACCTGTGTACTCCTTTTCCCCTGCTGTTTGTTCTATCGGATAGCAGGGAGTGATGTCATCACACAGGTTGTGGCCAGGCCCACAGTGTGAGAGCTTGTGTATTATCTGATCTTTCAGACAAAAGACAGTTTACATTAGCTCAGAAGCTTCTCCTGTCCTGGTAGAAGGTCATTTAGCTAATCTAGACTAATAAACATAATAAACAGAGAAGTCTGAATACACAGAGCTCATATGCTAATTACAGACAGCTTGACCAGAAAGTGACAGAGCAAAGCAGCTTTATTTCATTCATGCATCCTATGAAACTTTGAGATGAGTCAACCCCTTTAAGGTGTTGTCTGGTTTAAATAAAAATTAAATAGACTGGTGCCAAATAAAATAAAAAAATCTATCCTCTCCTTTCTCCACTCCAACACTGGGTCTCTCCGGTCTTCCATTTACCTTCTGTTGTCTTCTGAATGGGAAGTCACTGCTGCAGCCTCTGAATTGGTTGGGTGCCTCTGCTTATATCATCTTTCTAAGCTTTTCACTTCGGAACAGTGATATAAGGGAGTATCTTGTGCCCTGTCCCATTCGTAAAAGGATGTAAGGTAAGCAGAAGAACGGAGAGACCCAGCGCTGGGAACGAGGAGTAGAGGAAAGCGGGTATAGTCTTTTTTTTGTAACTTTATTTAGCATCAGTAGCCTATTACATTTTTATTTGAAGCGGACCACCGGTGATATTAGTGAGTGGCTTTTGACCCCTGCATCTACTCAGCAACTGCAGTAATGATGTCCCATTCAGAAGAGCGTGGAAAGTAAACTGAAGACAGAGGAGAACTAGCACTGGGTGGAGTAATGGAATAAAGGCGGCTATGGGTATTTTTAATGTTATTTGGCACTAGCAGGGTATTTGTATTTGAATGGTACAACACCTTTAATGTTTTTATGATATTTGGAAAAACATGATGAATTGTTTTAGACAAAATTGAACTCTTAAGGATTGAGATGCAAGTGACCTTTTTATTTGCTCATGGTAGGTGAAGTAATAAACATGTTTTTTTTTGTGACACCAGCATACTTCTATAGCACTAGCCATTCCATCAGGCTACTGTTCTAGTTGAAATGAACCTTTTATATCTGCATATTTTCTTGCCTAGAAATATTTAATCAGATTAATTCTATTTGTGTTGAATAACCCTATAAAGCACTGTGCAGCTTTTGCTTTATGACTCATTTGGTAGAAACAGATGCCAGCATGTTCTGTTTGTTTGAATTTCCATGCCATCAGCACCGGCTTCTTATGTGTTCTTCCTTTGTAGTCCTGCTGTGTTTTATTGTGTACTTATACACAGTCAAGTCACATTATTATGACATTTCCTACTTTCGACATCGTCAACGCATAGCTCATGAAGGACGTCGCGCATCACGAGATGGCTTGGTAGTTATATAAGGTGTGCAGTAGGCTGTTTGGACATATGTCTTTTGTTAGTGTCATAGGTAGAAATTAGTTTCAAAAAGTGATAATTATTGGCTTTTGAGTCAAGGGTGGTATTAAAGTGGTTACCAAATTGAATATCCTAGTGAAAATGTATTGGCGTCAGGCAGTATTTAAAATAATATGTCATAATTTGTTTACTTTTGTTTAACTCAAGTTTTTATGTTTTTTTTTTTAAGTTTCCATATGACTATTTATGTATTTTTTTAAATCTTGCAGTTTCTACTTTGGCCGCCAGACCAAATAATAGTCCGACACTTCCTGTTCTGTAGAGAAAACATTTTTAGCAGTCTCCTCATTATCAGCAGAGGCAGGATTACACTGAAAAGTGACACCAATGTGTATAGATAACACAGGATCCACCATGCACAATAGGAGATCACAGCTCCTCCACCCTTCACAGTGACTTCTTCCCAGGTCACAGAGAATGCCTAGAAAACTCTCCTATAGAATTCAGTAGGTCTGCTCCTGTTCCCAGGCTCTTGTGTAGCTGCTGAAAACCATCTCTTTAAATACTGTTATAAGCAGCTGAGACAAGATGGCAGCCCCAATAAACATTTACAGAAAACAGAAATAAAATACAATCGGAAAATAAGAACAGCTACAAAGAAAATAAATATGTATTAGTATCTCATTTTAATTAGTAAAAAAATATATTGGTGGTTAAATTCTCTTTAAAGGGATAGAGTGACCACCTAAACTTGTTGTTGTTACTTATAGACTATGGTCCTTTGATATTAATTCAGTCCTTGCATTTGTCATGTTAATTGCTGTACACATCGCAGTTTAGGGCCACGATCTGAGGAAGGACTATATACTTATTCTACGTGCCCCACTTTGTTTCTTTGGTGTGTGACCGTGCATCACTATCAATTTAGAGCGGTGTCCGTGTAAACGTTATTTAAAGGGGTTGTCTCACTACGTCGAGCCATCTTACCTACGTCCTGTTTTCAGTTTCATTTTTTGAATTCAGGGGTGGGTTTACTGGCTTCTACTGTCCTGTAGTGACGAGCGGCTGAGGGCACCAGGTCTGTAGCTATAGCGACCTGATGAGCTGATGCAGCCCATACAAGAGGGGATATCTCGGCATAGGTAGGACACTGTTAATGGACATATATTGCAAAGTGACTTGATTTTGCAAGATCTTTAACATAGAAAGCAATCCTTATAGTGAGACAACCCCTTTAATTTCAACTGCAGGTAGCTCACATCATGGAGGAGTTTCAGTACTTCCATCAACCATGTGATCTTTGACTCATACCCAGTCTCTCTCTGGTGGGGACTAGAAGAGGGTTCACATCCTTTGACCTTGATAAGACTGCCTGTACAGTCATGGCCAAAAGTTTTGAGAATGACACAAATATTATATTTTCACATGATCTGTTGCCCTCTGGTTTTTATGTGTGTTTGTCAGATGTTTTTATCACATACAGAAATACAATTTCAATCATATTATGATTAACAAAAGCTTTTATTGACCGTTAGAATGAGTTAATGCAGCAATATTTGCAGTGTTGACCCTTCTTCTTCAGGACCTCTGCAATTCTCCCTGGCATGCTCTCAATCCACTTCTAGACCAAATCCTGACTGATAGCAGTCCATTCTTGCACAATCAATGCTTGCATTTTGTCACAATTTGTTGGTTTTTGTTTGTCCACTCGTCTCTTGATGATTGACCACAAGTTCTCAATGGGATTAATATCTGGGGAGTTTCCAGGCCATGGACCCAAAATCTCTATGTTTTGTTCCCTGAGCCATTTGTTATCACTTTGTTTTAATGGCAAGGTGCTCCATCATGCTGGGAAAAGGCATTGTTGATCACCAAACTGCTCTTGGAGGTTGGGAAATTGCTCTTGGAGGACATTCTGGTACCTTTCTTTTTCATGGATGTTTTTTTAGGAAAGGGACTGTTAGAGAGCCGATTCCCTTGGCTGAGAAGCAACCCCACACATGAATGGTTTCTGGATGTTTACAGTTGGCATGAGACAAGACGGTGGTATCGCTCACCTTGTCTTCTCCGAACAAGCGGGTTTTTCCAGATGTTCCAAACATTCGAAAGGGATTCATCAAGAAAATGACTTTACCCCAGTCTCGCAGTCCACTCCCTGTACCTTGGCAGAATATAAATCTGTCCCTGTGTTTTTTTGGGAGAAGTGGCTTCTTTGCTGCCCTCCTTGACACCGGCCTTGCTCCATGAGTCTCCCCCTTTCACAGTGCGTCAGATGCACTCACACCTGCCTGCTGCCATTTCCTGAACAAGCTCTTACTGCTGGTAGCCCGATTCCGAAGCTGAAACACTTTTTAAGAGACGGTCCCTGGCGCTTGCGGGTTTTCTTGGGCGCCCTGGAGCCTTTTTGGCAACAATGGAACCTCTCTTCCTTAATTCCTTGATGATGCGATAGATTGTTGACTGAGGTGCAATCTTTCTAGCTGCAAAAACTCTTCCCTGTTGGGCCGTTTTTGTGCAGTGCAATGATGATGCACGTGTTTCTTTAGAGATAACCAGGGTTAACAAAGAAAAACAATGATGCCAACACCAGCCTCCTTTTAAAGGTCCAGTGGTGTGATTTTACTTAATCATGACAGATTGATCTCCACCCTGTCCTCATCAACACCCACACCTGTGTTAATGGAGCAATCACTAAAACGATTGTTAGCTGGTCCTTTTAAAGGCGGGTCTGCAATGAAGTTAAATGTGTTTTGGGGGAAAAAAGTTCATTTTCTAGGCAACTATTGACTTTGCAATTAATTGCTGTTAAGCTGATCCCCCTTCTTTATAACATTCTGGAGTATATGCAAATTGCCATTATATAACCTGATGCAGTAGACTTTGTAAAAATTAACATTTGTATCATTCTCAAAACTTTTGGCCATGACTGTACTAAGTGAAAAAGAACAACAAAGTTTACGCTAACACTGAGAGAAGAGAGGAGTAGCAAAAAAGGAGTGGTGTACTTTTTCATGTGTCAAAGCAGCAGGACCGACAGCGATGTGATCCAGTTACACAAAATATACAGCAGATTGTAGGGAATTTTCAAATGAAACCTGTTTTAGAAGGTTGCTTAAAGGGGTTTTCTCGCAATATCGATTCTTCTTACCTTAGTCCTGTTTCCTCACTATTTTTGAATGCAAGGTCATGTTTACTGGCTTCTACTGGCCTGTTATGCCGAGCTGCTGAGGATACCAGGTCTGTAGCTATAGCAACCAGCACTGGCAGCCTATCAGGAGAGAGAGAACAGGTCTGTAGCTATAGTAATCTGAGGAGCTGATACAGCCCATACAAGAGGGGATATCTCAGAATAGGTAGGAGACTGTTAATGGATACATATTGCAAAATCACTTGTTTTTGCAAGATTTTTAACATAGAAAGCAATAATTGTAGTGAGAACTGCAGCTTAAAAGTGTCAGTAGCCTTTAAATCTGGATTTAGAGATGATTTAAAACATTGTGCAATGAGGTTGTAGTTTTCTGTAGCCCTGCCCATCTGGCAGTCATACACATGTTTCTACCTTTTCAAAGTAATAGGTTTATCAGTTGAGGTGGGCGGGTGATGAATTAAACAGACTCCTTTTCATGACTCTTTTCTGGCTGAAAACTGCAGCTTTGAGCATTAAATGCTCTAAAACTCCAGCATCTTACAAAATAAAGGACACAGCACTGGGAACAGCAGATCTGACACTAGCTTGTGCTGTCCTCAGCCAAGGGAGGCATAACCTATGTGACAGGTTCCCTTTAATAAAGATTCCATATTTACTCGGCTTTCCCTTTGTGACACTGAAGCACAGGTGTAGAGCACAGAAGAGTGCAAGTCTTTTATTAATAATCTTTATAGCGCCAGCATATTCCGTAGCACTTTACAATTTAGGGGTTATACAAGAAATACAGACAACACCAAACATTACACAGTAAAAAGCTGCTTACAGATCAGACACAAGGTGTGAGGGCCCTGTTCACAAAAGCTTACAATCTATTACGGTGTATGGGTGAGACGGAGGGTAAGAAGTGCTTGGTTTACATAATGGTCCACCCATGTTTCATAAATATGGGCTGGTTTACATAAAAAAAGTGTGTGTGAATGCCCAAGTGCAGGAAGTGACAGAAGTGTGTGTGACTTTAAGTGGGGGGTTACTAATTAGGGATCTTGGTGGGCCTTACTAAGAAGATGTATTTCCAGGTTGCGCTTAAAACTGAGAGTTATGAGTTTGCCTGATTGTACTGGGTAGCATGTCACGGTGAACTGATGCAGCACGGGTGAAATCTTGGAGACGAGCATGGGATTTTCAGATAATTGAGGTGTGTAATCTGAGATCATCAGCAGAGTGCAGAGACCGGGTAGGGTGGTAGACGGAGAGGTTGGGTGAAGTGCAGCACTGTGGAGAGCTTTATGGGTGAGAGTGAATAGCATGGACAACTAGTCAAGTGACTGACACAGGGTAGGGGCATCGGTATAGTAGCAGGAAAGATCTGGAATTGCTTCTAATGTGAAGATGTGCATTCTGCTATGTCCATGGTATTGCAGCTGTGTGACAGTTTTTCTGTAGTGTGCATGTTTATTGAACTGATCATTATCATGGGTAGAGCTAAACAGAGACCGTTTCAAACTATGACACATCATAGCTGAGATACTTCTCTTGCACAGAAGCTGCCAGGTTACTTTCCAGAGCTCTTAGAGTTTGGGCACTGTGTACATTTTTTTTGCCAAAAACAAATGTGACAATTAAGGATTATACTAAAGAGGACACTAGAAAAGCCTGCACTTGACAAGCACTTTGAAAAATACGTGATCTCATTGTGGGATTACTTGTAATAATTGTAAGAAAACTGGTAAATTTAGAATGCTGGTAGGTACGTCTTCCAGTTATGTGGTTTGTGAATACTTTAACATTGTAGGCAGCTGAGATGCAGTAAGACCGCATACAATAAAGATAGAACAAAATTATGAAGTCTAGCACTAGTGACCGCCTCCTTGATCTATGCAATAACTCTATGGACTATTAAGAGGGCAGTAACCACTCTCCAGTTGTCTATAAGGTGTTCATCTGAACGCTCTGCCTGTTAAAGGGAACCTGTCACATAGGTTATGCACCCCCCCCCCTGGCTTAGGACAGCACAAGCTAGGGGCAGACCTGCTGTTTCCAGCGCTGTGTCCCTTATTCTGTAAGATGAAGCAGTTTTAGAGCATTTACCCCTCAAATCTTATTCATGAGCAGATGTTAGCCCCGTCCAGCAAAGACTAGCTCCGCCCACTGACAGTTATTCATATGTTTCTAACTATTAAAAGTAATAGGTTTGTCAGTTGAAGTGGGCGGGGCTAACCTCAGATGGGCGGGGTTTGAAAAAAACGGACACTCTGAATGACTCTTCGAATTACTCTTCTTGCTGAAAACTGCAGATTTGAGCATTAAATACACTAAAACTACAGCATCTTACAGAATAAGGGACACAGCGCTGGAAACAGCATGTCTGACACTAGCTTGTGCTGCCCTCAGCAATGAGGGCATAATCTATGTGACAGGTTCTCCTTAAGGACTTGAGCAACGAAGATTTCCCAGTTGATAGTCTACGGGGTCATTAGCATATTTGGCTAATGAATGGGCAGGGCTAAGAAAAAAAATTTAAAATAATAACTATCAGCTGCTATGAGAGGATGTTTCCAGCTGGGTTTTTAATAATGTGCCTACCTTTAGGGGTTTCACACATTGATGGAATATCAATAGAATAGGCCATCAATGTGTGATAGGTGCTGTTCCCACCTCTGAGACCTGCACCTATCTTGAGAACGGGCCCCCGAAATTTATGTTTCAGAATGGAAAAGTGGCAGAGTTTGCACAGTTACTCGCCATTCATTTCAATGGAAGTTTAGAATACAGCTGATCACCTCTCCATTTAAGGGGCTGTTCTCGAGAAAGGTACGGCTTCCACCTCTGGGATCCTCACACATTGATGGCATATCTTGTTGTTATGCCATCAGTGTGTCAGAAAATACTTTAAAGTATGCCTGTCTTAATGGGGTTTTACCACAAAGGAATTTTATGCCTGTTTTGTCCTGCTTCAGCTTTCATTGTGTTCAAAATGGTGTGTGTATGATTTGTTTGATCTACACATCCTATGACCCAGCAGGCTTGGCATCACCATACCTTTCCCCATAGTGTGCTCACTCTAGTCAAAGAGCTGTAAAGAGCTGTAAGTAGCTACAATGTAGGTGAGTGGTTAGCACTTCTGCCTTTCAGCATAGGGGTCCGACGATTAAATCCATGCAGAATCCAAACATGGATTTCTTTTCTTCAGTGCACCTTACTGATTTGGGGTACAGAGGAAAGGAGTAGGGGTTGAACACTTGCTCAGCAGTGAATGTGTGTGATTACTAGGCAGCGAAGAGACTGAAAGTAGCTGCTTGAGAGGTAGGTGTTGTCTGAGCATGTGCGGCCAGGACTGGTCGTATCCCCTAGAGACAAGCTGTACACTACTGATCACTAAGTTAAAAAAAAAAAAATGGTACAGAATTTTTAATAATAATGAATGGTGAAAATGTTTGTTATTTAATTTGAAAGCTTCCCATGTCAATTTTACTTTGTGGTAAAACCCCTTTAGGGAATTTAAAGTTGCAGGTTGCTGATGAGGAACTGTGTTATGGCAGCCTGTAATCTGCGGAGCTGTGCCTGGTGAGATTTAACTGTTTTCTACAGACCTACGTATGTGTTGAGAGATTTCCCATACAATCGTTGCGTTGGGAAGTTGCTGTCTATGAGAATTTATCATAGGCAATGTACTTGGTAGCTAAATGTGTGTCGCTCACTAGGGGAATATACTGATATTGGCTTAATCATTATGTACCTGCTCTTGATGATAGATGAAACACACATTCACCTTAAAGGGAATGTGTCATCAAAAAAAGAGTCATTGTTTAAGTCCAATTTTTATGTTAAACAAATTTTCTTTGAATTTTTGGTTGTTTTTTTTTATTTTTCATATCACTTTCAATATTTTTTTTTAATAATTCTTAAGTCTTGCAGAACTGTGACTATCTCCTCTTGTGACTGGTGGATCCTGTGTTATCTATTTAAACTGGTGTCTTTCAGTTTGACCCTCTTTGTGCTGATAATGAGCAGACAACTGAGAATCCTTCTGTACAGAACAGGAAGTGTCGGACGATTATTAGGCTTAGTGGCCAAAGTGAAAACTGCAGGACTTAAGAATTGTTAAAAAAATATTGAAAGTGATATGGAAAATTAAACAAAAAAAAAAAATTCTTTAAAAATGTGTTGAACATAAAAATGTTAGTTAAACAATAAGTCATTTTTGATAACACATTCCCTTTAAAGTTTTATCTGATTATAAAGTATATGTAATCACCCGATTTCTTTGGTAAGAAAGAGACAAGGATCTAGTACCATAAAGCACTTGAGAGTGTTAACTTCAGGTTAGAAGCGTATATGATTGATCACTCTGCATCATATAGGATGACTTTTTTTGTATGAACGATGGACTATGGAGGAGAGAAGATAGGAGGATAGGAGGCCCAGTTTCAGCCTTGGCAACTAAACATCAGTTTGGCAATTGAAAGTAAAGAGCAACTTCCCAGTACCAGCATCATGAATAAGAAAACTGAACTTATGTGAATTAGTAAGCAGCATCAATTTAAAGGGAAGAATTGGGTCTTTAGAACCCCACGACGAGGGTTTTTGGATTGTTTTTCAGACGGTTTGTGGTTTTAGAAACCATCTGAAAACCTGCAAGCAATGCTCCCCCATAGAGTTTGATAGAAAAATAGTTCAGCAGTCTCCACTGGACTGTTTTTACACCGGGCGGTTTTTCACACCGCCGGCGGTCTGCAAAACATAGAACATGTTCATTCTTCCGACCGAAGAATTAACATTGGAGTCAATGTAACCCACTCAAAAGTAAGTGAGCAGTTTTTGGTGCGGTTTCTTTCTGGTTTTTGCAAAAAAAAGTGAAGAATGATCCCACCTATAGTGGGGGTGTTTTTGCAGGTCCTTTTGCATTTTTTTAAACACAGGAAGGTCCTGCAAAGCACTTCAGTGTGAACGAAAGTCTATAAATCATCTTTTTATACTAAACTAACCAAATTTTTATGCTGTTAACATGCAGATGTGGTTAAAGTGAAAGTGAAAAAGTTGCCATTTGTGCATCATTGTTAAATTGTGGAGATAAAATTAATCATATGGTTTCTTGCACCAATCAGGAATACTTTTGCACTCAGTACACTATTCAGCTTGAAAAACAGTCCAAAGACCACTGGGAAAACCGGGACAAAAACAGTCGAAAAACAGACCAGTTTTTGTGACAAAACGGGCACGTCCCCACAGCACAGGACATATAACGGTCGGTTTATCCGACCAGTACATGTCCGGTTTTTGTGCCGTGCCCATGGCTGCAGGGGGGAAGGGGGGGGGGTCGTCGGCTTTTCTCCGCGATTAGAAAAAGTCACAGGTCCATCAAGTCTAATCTATAATCCTACAGTGTTGATCCAGAAAAAGGTTAAAACCCATATGAGGCAAGATGTCCCGTACAAGAGGAAAAATTCCTTCTTGACGCCAGAATTTATTAACTGTAACCTGTGATATATTTTTCAAGAAAGGCACTTAAACCCTTCCTTAACTTGGTCATTGATTTTACCATCACTTCTTCTTGTGGCAACGAGTTCCATAGTCTCACCACTCTTAGGCTAAGTTCACACGGCCCGCAATTACATCGGCACTTCGGTAGCTCGCACCAATCGGTGGCCCGCCGGCCCCATAGTCATTCATTACTAGCGGCGCGTATTCGCCACTAGTAATTGACATGTCGCTTATCTCCCAGACAATCCATTAGGGATTAGCTTTCCATTTCCTGCCTGGGGTCAGAAGTGGGGAAATTCGAAACATGGCAGCGATGGAAGCCTTTACAAACCTTCCCGCGGTCATGTTAGCCGATCGGGACTCAGCGATTTCGCTGCTGAAGTCCCGACTGGAGCAAAGAACAGTGCGCAGCAGCGTTTTTCATTCATTTAGATGCTGCGGCCAGCTTTGTCACGGCATCTAAAGGGTTAAAAAGCGTGGGCGGATGCCGGCGGGTGTCAGCTGCAACTAGCCACGATCACCCGGTGGCTGTGTAGCGGGATCGCACTGCTTGAAAGCTGCTTACCGGCGCTATGACGTACTCATATGTCATAGGTCGGTAAGAGGTTAATATTGGCACCACATTGGTGAATGGCACCGTCATGTAGAACAAACGGGGCCATCATAGAATCCATAAATATTAGGCCAGGTTCACACGGCGTATAGCAGCACGTACCTGTGCACGCCACTATTTACTTTCTGTTGAAAGTACGTGCTCGTCAACGCATACTTTGAACAGCGCTCACTGTATTTGTTGTGCATACTTTGGGCGCATTGCAGCCCAATTACGCCAGGGACCATACCCTTATAAACAAGAAATTGTCTATTAAGTTCCTGCAGGAATCTGAGGTGAAAGCCATTTGGACTGCTTGATTTTATTTTAGTGCTTTTAAGGCAGTACTGCAATTCTTGCTGGGTTAAGCAGGTGACATTCAATGGAGAAATTGTGTTATCCCTAATCCTGTCATATGTCATAGGGTTTTCCTGTGTAAATACAGTAGAGAAGAAGGCATTCAATAGACTTGCCTTTTTCTAATCCTCATCCACCATTACACCCAGTGGGCCAGCACTTTCAGAGGCTAATTGCCAGAGAAAGCAAAAATAACCCTAAAATATTATTTAGTCTTTGCTGATTTTGTTTTTTACACAATATATTTATCTCCTTATACATTTTTGCTGCCCCTTTACTAGCTTCATGCGTTAGTGCTTTAAACATTTTCTTAATACTTATTGTGCCCCTTACAGTTTTATTTAACCACATCGGTTTTCTCCTGTTTCCAAGGCATTTCTTACTGTAAGGTATATACGTGTCACAGTATCTTTAGAGTGTGCGTTTAAAATGTCTCATTTAGTTTGTGAACTTTTATTTTTGAGTACTTTGTCCCAGTTTTTGCTATCCAGGTCATCCCTTAGTTGAATAAAATTGGCCTTCACGAAGTTTAGAGTTTTGGACTCTCCTCTACTAAACAGTTTATTAAAAGATAAATAAAATCTTAGTATACTCTGATCACTATTACCTAGCTAACCACCAATCTGTATATTTGATATACTGTCCAGTATATTGGTTAAGTTTAGGTCCAGTAGTTCCCATCATATTGTTGGCTCCTGCACTTGTTGAGAAAGGTCTTTTATTATGTTCAGAAACCTAGATGGGATTTAGGCAGGATTTTACCTTCAAGCACCTCCTGGTTCCTTACTCAAACAATCTTACCTGAATAGATTATAAACCTGCACATTAATCCTCAAGTATGTATTGTTCAGCCAACTATTACTTACCCCCACTGCCATATTTCTAATGTTATTTCTAAATCCTCCATTGTATTAGTTAGGCTTCTAGCATAGGTATACATGCATTTTATGGGTTTTTGTGTATTCCTATTCCTTTTATCCTTCTTCACGGTTTCTACCCTTCCTTCAGTTCTTTCAATTACTTTGGCCCAGGTCACTATCTACAATGTTTTCCCTACTGTATTGTAATTGCCCTCCCTCCCAGTCCCTAGTTTAAATACTCCTCCAATCTGACTAAGAGATTAAAACCAAGTTAGTTACCCATTTACAGATTTACAGACTGCTGTTTCAGGGTGTTTGCCTCTGTTTAGGGCAGATTAGTATTGGGTGTAAGGCTTTAGATATAGCCCAAAATGGCTGATGTTCCCTATTAGTGAGCAATACCAAGAAGGTATGTGTAGACTTGCAATCTATGAATGTTACACTAAAATGTAATTCTATTTGAATAAACTCAAGGGAAACAAGCTAGGACTTCAGTGCCACCCATTGGATGTAGCATTAAAGGGAATCTGTCGCCAATATTTTTTTTTTTACTTATTAAATCAAGCCCCTGATCCATATTCTTTTCCTCTCAGTCGTTTATATTTCCTGATTGTAGATTTCTCTATTCGGCATCTATATATGATTGTGGGGAAGACATTCTTGCTTGCACTGCTTTAACAGCAGTCAGAGAGATACTTTACAACAGCTTCATGCCCATAGGATTCTTAAGACAGATTCTGTCCCATAGACTTGTATAGGAGAGCTTTCACTGTGAAGGGAGGGGACAGGGGGAGCTGTGACATCTCCTCTTGTGACTGGTGGATTCTGTGTTATCTGTACACAATGGTGTCTCCTTTCAGTGTGACCCTGCTGTTACTGATAATGAGCACAATGCTGAAAAGCTCTCTAAACAGAGCAGGAAGTATCAGACGAGTATTAGGCTTAGTGGCCAAAGTGAAAACTGCAGGACTTAAGAATTATTAAAAAAATACTGAAAGTGATACGGGACATTAAAAAAATATAACCAATAATTCCTAAAAAAAATGTGTTTAACATAAAAATGTGAGTTAAACAATAAGTCATTTTTTGATGACACATTTCCTTTAACCCTTGAGTTATGACTAGGAAATTGAAGACAAGCTAGTTACCCATTTAGAGACAGCTGTTTCTGGGTGTTTGCCCCTTGTTAGTGCTAAACAGGGTTGTGGTTAGCTGAGTGAGAGGCTTTAGGGGTCATAGTCTTTATTAGGGGGAGGCACCAGGAAGGTATGTGGAGACTTACTATCTATGAACTCTCCACTATATTTCACATATATTCAAATAAGCTTGGAAAAAGAGCTAGGATTCCAGCACCACCTATTGGCTTGTAAGTCTTTATGGGGCCACTTCCTAATGAGGAACATTATCCTTTTTGAGCTTGCTCTTATATAATGTGTATCATTGCACATGATATTGGTGATTCTGTATGGTTTGTGTAGATTACTGTTGCACATAAACATTTTTAGATGCTAATTGTATTAGTAACACATACAACGGTTACATACATTTTAACATGGATTAAACACAAGTGAGATGTGGCACCAATTCTAAAGAGGAAAATGCGATACTTAAAATCTCAGCGGTCTTCCATAACCTCACATGATTGGACATCTGGAGCGTTGTTTAAGTGCTGAGAGCTTTTTTCCCAACTTGAAGCATTACAATGCACCTCCAACATGTCATCAGAAGAATATCTCTTATTCAGAGCGCTATGTCACTGGCAGGCTACTTCTCAAGCTGTGCCATTTGCTTGTGGCTTCTGAGAGCTTTTCAAGCAGAGGGAAGATGTGGTTTCATACATTCCCTTTAAAGAATAACATTTTACTTTTATCAGGCTCTGTTCATTCCAGCTTTTGTGTCTACATAATTCCCTTCAGTCACGTTTGCAGAAAGCATAGAGAAAGGTTTCTGTTGATGTCCCTCAGTGATTTCATTCATTGGGATTTGTTGGCTTCAGTTAGCTGGTTCCATCAGGCTTCCTAGGCAAAATAGCATAGCCATTTACTGTATGCTACCTAATTAAATAAGAGACCTGATGGTTTCCATTCAAGTCAGTTGGATCAGTTTGGGTTCGTTAGGTTTGCCTTCCGATCTGTTAAAAATGAATCTGTCTGAAATGGAAAGCCTTGATGCGGTTTTGAATAGAGCCTAATAATCCCTTTCTGTGTTGTCTTTGGAGTTGCTTACTTTAACTGTGATTATTAAATGCCGGGATGCAGAGAATTTCATCAGTAGTTTTCCTCACAATCCTTAAAGATCAGTGCAGGTTTCATTACAGAACAGTAGTGACTCCGTGACCCTGTATGTGCTTGGTACATGACACTCTAGCCCCTTGTCGACTGTCTATACGTGTTTTTACAGCAGCCATTAAGAGGCTTTATTCATCTGAATATGCCTTACATGAGTGTCCTGCACCTGGTGAAGCAGGTGCTTGTGTCCTAACAATCGTGATTGGAGAACGTTTAACCTGTGGTCTGTAGCAAACAGTGGCGGTCCTAATCCTGCAGATCATACATTTATCACCTATTCTGTGGATTATCTCTGTTGTGGAATAATACCTTAAACGCTCAAAGATGAGTAGGTGTTAGCAAAGAAAAATTGTCAAACACAATTAGACATATTTATGAAACTAAAAACTGTACAAAATATCCTGGATGTGCCAAATACATAAAAAAAACAGTAAAAGATATACAGCTCTGGAAAAAATTAAGAGACCGAAAAAATCAGCGTCTCTACATGTCTGACAGCCATTCCATTCCAGTGCCAGTTGAATTCCAACCAAAGTCTACCTCATTCTACTTAATGTGCTTCTGATTAGGTGATCACCTGAACTAAATCTTATTTAATGAAGGAAAGTATAAAAAACACTGCTGTGGTCTTCACAGTCCTCTTACAGTAGGACAAGCTGGATGACAAAACAAGTGCTAGGAATAGGCCAAAAGGAATTTGAATGAAAAAAATCATGGTTATTCCACCAAATATTGATTTCTGAACTCTTCCTGACTTAAACCATTAGTCTTATTGTTTCTAAATAAATATGAACTTGTTTTCTTTTACATTATTTCAGGTCTGACAGCACTGCTGATTTTGTATTATTTCTCATTTTCTGTAAATAAATACAAAATTTTTTGCTTTGAATTTTGGAGACATGTTGTCAGTAGTTTATATAATAAAATAAGATTGTACATTTTTCTCCAAAAATTTACCATTGAAGAGAAAAATCGGAGAAACTGACAATTTTGCAGTGGTCTCAGAGCTGTATATGAGAATATGGTTACATTTCTTTATCCTGGTGAAATGTCACACGTGTCAAAATACATACAAGGTTCCAGCTCTAGTATATGCCTTTTATGACTTGGTACAGATCTCCTGACAGTTGTTTATAGGGAATTGGAACATGGCCTATAAACTTGGCACATGTTTGAGACAAATTCAGCTAAGCCCCCAAACTGGAAATTATTGGACACAACGGAAACCTCCCTAGAAAGTTCACCAGATGCTTTATAAACATAGCATATATGTTTATAGCTAGTGTTGTGCCTCAGATCCGAACCAGCCTGACCCAAAACAAGGGAAAATTGTTCAAGCAACCTTTTTTCAGACAGGAAAATTAAAGCGTATCATTCATTGATATACCGGATATTATTCATTAAATAATATACTTCCTCTTTCCTGTGATTTGTTGCTCGATTTTTTCTGCTTGCGCCGGAATAATTTGGATAGGGCCAAACCAGCTTGACCCTAATCCTGAAGTGAAATACTATTTATAGCTACACTAAAAGAAACTGTGCTCCAATTTCTTACTGAGCCCTTGACTTGTTGGAGTTGTCCAAATAACTACAGATCTTACAATTACTCATTTCTTGGAACAATGCAGAAACGGTCATTTCATTACCTTGTGCTGTTACCAAGAGGTACAAGGGAGGGCTGATATTAATGGGGTTGCCTGACCGTGCTCTACAGTGCTCCTGGTAGCTTCAGACTCAAAATTCCGGGTTAGGCTGTGTGTAGTCCTATATCGGTGATTGGCACATCAACTCTGCTATTCCTAGCTGATGCTGTTACAATGACAAGAGTGCAAGAGGTTTGTAAAATGTAATGCGCAAAGCTACAGAGCTCTAAAGGGTTAAAGCTTGTCAATAAGTAATGTAAATAAGCTCTTGTCTTTCAAGATAAGAAATACAGCAGGGAGTGACATTACCATCAATGCAGCCTTTTTATAGCAGAGAGAGGTGGCTAGTAACCAGGGAAGCTTGTCTGCAAAAACAGTAAATAAGATCTGCTCTTAAAGGGGTTGTTTCATTACATTGATTCATCTTACCTCAGTCCTGTTTTCTTGGTTTCATTTTGAATTCAGGGGCATGTTTACTGGTTTCTACTAGGCTGCAGTAGAAGTCAGGTCTGTAGCTATAGCAACTAGTGCTGGCAGCCTATCAGGAGAAATCAAACAGGTCTGTAGCTATAGCGATCTGAGGAGCTGATGCAGCCCATACAAGAGGGGATATCTAGGAATAGGTAGGACACTGTTAATGGACACATATTACAAAGTGACTTGTTTTTGCAAGGTCTTTAACATAAAAAGCAATCCTTGTAGTGAAACAATCCTTTTAACTCTGAAGAGAAGCAACATCAAAACAGCAATGATAATAATCTTTATATGAAAATTTTCACTGTTGATGTTTCAGTGAATCTGCAGCAAAATCTAACTTCCACAAGAAGTTTTTGCTGCAGATACCCCGCAGATTTCATCCCTGCGATACAGACCGTGGTAAAATCTGTAGTAAAAATCAGTGAACAATCTACAACAAAGGTCCAGAGCGTGCAGATAAGTTTACCTGGGCAAATCTGGTAAAACCTGCTGCGTTTATTCTGCATGTGAATTAAAGGGGTTGTCTCACTACCAGGATTGCTTTTTATGTGGAAGATATTTAAAAAACAAGTCATTTTGCAATATGTGTCCAATAATAGTGCCCTACCTATTCCTAGATATCCCCTCTTGTGTGTGCTGTATCAGCTCCTTAGGTCGCTATAGCTACAGACCTGTTCAATCTCTCCTGGTAGATTGCCAGTGCTGGTCGCTATAGCTACAGACCTGGTGTCCTCAGCAGCTCATCACTGCAGGACAGTAGAAGCCGGTAAACATGCCTCTGAATTAAAAAATTGAGAAAACCGTACTAAGGTAAGATGAATCGGTGTAGTGAGACAACCCCTTTAAGTTTATAATGGAATGATGGGCCACTTTTCTGCATTTGTACAAATGGTACGTCCACCCTTGGATGTAAGTATGCTGCAATATTGTATTACCTTAGCACATGCACCTTTATATTTGCACTGTGTGAGTCCATTGTCTTTATCTATAAAGAACAACCTCTTTCTCTTGTGAATATCTTTGAGCCTAGAGATGGTTGTAGGAATGCCAGATTTGCTCCTTTGCTTGGGGGAGAACATGTGTCACCGCAGGAGAGATGAACTGCGTGATTTCTTTTTTAACAGGCAACTGCACAGAGTTCTAGGAGGAGTATTTATCCGCGAGAAATCGGTTTCACTCCATTGACTCGGCTTGTACAGGGGTACTAATCTTTTCTCTAATCAGTCAGATATGGGTAGCTGGATACCCCATGAGAGGGCTGCTGTCACATTGTAGTATATTAAATAAACCCACAGTGGATTTTGGTGCTTTCTGTGAGCTGGTCCTTAATGAAGAGTAGTGCTTTAATTAGGAGAATAAAGTGACAAAGTGTATAGGCTTAATTGTAGATGGCTAATGATGTGCCAGTCTGTGTATGGGAAGAGAGAGAACAAGGGTCGCTTAAGGAGGCAGCAGAGAAGCGAACCCTTCAACTGCAGACTTGTGTTCTTTGCTTTGCTCACATGCAACTGTGTGGTATTTAAATACAGTAATGTACAAACTGAAACAGCGTCTCATGGTAGGCAGAAATCTAGTAAAGATGTTCATGTATATGAAACCAGATGCAGATTAAAAATGTCGCCTCATTTCTTCTCAGAGGACCTACTCCTGGCATGTTTGTCTTAGGAAATAGGTTTATTTTCTATGAACTAACAATTCTGGAGCATTTTTTTCTGACAGTCCTCACAGAAATCCTGGTTTGAGAATTAGTTTTTTTAATTATTTTAAACATTTATTTTACTTTTTCAAGATATAGCAAAAAGAAAACAAAACAATCAAAAACCCATCAATGCCATAAAAAACTGTTACACTGAAGATATTAACGATAGTGGAAATTAAATAGAGACTATATAAATGTCATAAATTACAATCGTATCCCTTGTGTTGCGTATCAACGTCTTAGGTAAGTAATCACAGACCTGTCAATCTCTCTGTAGATTGCCATGCTGGTCGCTATAGCTACAGACTGTGTCCTCACAGCTCATCACTGAGAAGTAAACGTAAACATGCTCGGGATAAAAAATTGAGAAACCCTGTATAGGTTAAATAGAATCGGTGATGAACAACCCTTTCAAGATTATAAGGAATGATGGCCACTTTTCTGCATTGTACATAATGTACTCACCTGATGTAAGTATGCGCATAGTGTATTACCATTAGCACTATGACCATCTTTAATTGCACTGTTGTGAGTCCATGTCTTACTATAAAGAACAACCTCTTTCTCATTGTGAATATCTTTGAGCCTAGAGATGTGTAGAATGCCAGATTTGCTCCTTTGCTTGGGGAGAAATGTGTCCCGCAGGAGAGAGAACGCGTGATTTCTTTTAACAGGCCACTGCACAGAGTTAGGGAGTATTATCCCGGAAATCGTTTCACTCCATTGACTCGCTTGTACAGGGTATAATTTTCAATCAGTCAGATATGTAGCTGATACCCATGAGGCTGCTTCACATTGCGTAATAAATAAACCCGACGTGGGTTTTGGTGCTTTCGGAGCTGGTCCTTATGAGAGTATCTTTAATTAGAAATAAGACAAAGTGATAGGCTAATTAAGGCAATGTGGCCAGCTGTGTATGGCAAGAGAGATGAACCAGGCGATCGCTTAAGGAGCAGCAGGAAGCGAACCCTTCACGCAGACTTTAGTTCTTTGCTTTGCTCACATGCAACTGTGTGGTATTTAAATACAGTAATGTACAACCTGAAACAGCGTCTCATGGTAGGCAGAAACACGCCGCAGTACATCGTGTCTTTCGGGAGCTCGCGCTAATACACGCGCACCCCGGTGTCGCGGGGTGCTGGCAGCTTGCTGGACCAATTGACATTCATTACTCGCGGCATGTATTCACCACGAATAATTGACATGTCACTTATCTCCCCGCGCGTACAATATGACCGTATTGTGCGAGCGGGGAGAGGAGGCGTAATCCATAGTTCTCTACGAGAACTATGGATTACCGTAATTTCGGCACGCATCTCGCCGGTATTAGAGCGCAAATACGCAGTGAAATGCGTGCCGAAATTACGCCTTGTGCACATACCCTTAGTGAATTTGACACGGTCATACACCCCACACTATTAAATACCATGTTGTCCGTTTATTCATAACTTTCTAGGAAGAATGTAGAGTTCCAAGTAAAGATGCTCCACAATTGTTCTTTCTTAGGGAACACAAGTATTTACTATCATAGACACGTTTCAGGCCCGCTGTAACATGGGATAATCGGTGTTAGCAATGGCAGAACTAAGTCAGACAAGATTACCTTCTAAGACCAAAACTAACCTGCTGTTTCTAGATATTCACTTGTCCTTGACCAATATTGTAGGCAGACAGCCCCGAAGTTTGATGTGTTCTTTGTTATAGCTAAATATAACTAAGTGCATGTTGTGTTGTGTAGTAAGACAGTCTTACTGTGCTCTCAATGGCTATTCCTGTGCACAAAGAGTTGTAGAGAAACATAACTCGGATACAATGGGTACGGAAAGTATTCAGACCCCTTTAAATTTTTCACTCTTTGTTTCATTGCAGCCATTTGGTAAGATGCAAAAAGTTCATTTTTTTTGCTGATTAATGTACACTCTGCACCTCATCTTGAAAGCAAAAAAACCCAGAAATATAGATATTTTTGCAAATTTATTAAACAAAACTGAATTATCACATGGTCTTAAGTATCAGACCTTTTGCTCAGTATTGAGTAGAAGCACCTTTTGAGCTAGTACAGCTATGAGTCTTCTTGGGAATGATGCAACAAGTTTTTCACACCTGGATTTGGGGCTCCTCTAACATTCTTCCTTGCAGATCTTCTCCAGTTCCCTCAGGTTGGATGGTGAATATTGGTGGATGCCATTTTCAGTTCTCTCCAGAGATGCTCAATTGGGTTTAGGTCAGGGCTCTGGTTGGGTCAGTCAAGAATGGTCACAGAGTTCTTCTGAAGCCGCTGCTTTGTTATTTTAACTGTGTGCTTAGGGTCATTGTCTTGTTGGAAGAAGAACCTTTGGCCCAGTCTGAGGTCCAGAGCGCTCTGGAAGAGGTTTTCATCCAGAATATCTCTGTACCTGTTTCACTGTTCGGATTGTATTGGGCAGGTGATAAGCAGGGCCTGGTTTTCTCCAGACATACCACTTACAATTAACACCAAAAGTTCAATCTTCGTCTCCTCAGACCAGATAATCTTATTTCTCATAGTTTTGGAGTCCTTCATGTGATTTTTTGCAAACTGTATGCAGCTTTCATATGTCTTGCACTGAGGAGAGGCTTCCGTCAGCACACTCTGCCATAAAGCCCCGACTGGTGGAGGCTGCAGTGATAGGTGACTTTGTGGAACTTTCTCCCATCTCCCTACTGCATCTCTGGAGCTCAGACACAGTGATCTGGGGGTTCTTCTTTACCTCTCTCACCAAGGCTCTTCTCCCACGATTGCTTAGTTTGGCTGGACGGCCAGGTCGAGGTCCATTTAAGGATTATGGGGGCCACTGTGCTCTTACGAGCCATGAGTGCTGCAGAAATTCTTTTGTAACCTTGGCCAGATCTGTGCCTTGCCACAATTGTCTCTGAGCTCCTTGGGCAGTTCCTTAGACCTCATTATTCTCATGTGCTCTGATATTCCATGTGAGCTATTAGGTCTTTATATAGACAGGTGTGTGCCTTTCCTAATCAAGTCCAGTCAGTTTAATTGAACACAGCTGTACTCCAATGAAGGAGTAGAACCATCTCAAGGAGGGTCAGAAGGAAATGGACAGCATGTGAGTTAAATATGAGTGTCACAGCAAAGTGTCTGAATACTTATGACCATGTGATATTTCAGTTTTTCTTGTTTAATAAATTTGAAAAAATATCTACATTTCTACATTCTGAAAAATTTAAAGGGTCTGAATACTTTCCCTACCCACTGTATGTAAGGTAATCTTTGCTTTAGTCACTTTATTATGTGCACATGTCTTCCATACATTAGTTCCTTCACATATGGTTAGTTGACAATGTTGTTGATTTATGACAGGGCTCCATATGGCTTTGGGTCATTGTGACCATGCCTGTCCTTGCTTGCCGACCTTCTGATGTTTTTCATGTTGTACTGTAGTCTGCAGCTTACATACTACACATAGATACAAGAATCTTTCATTGCTGCCTTTCAGATTACAGTTTTTCATTTAACCTCTTGTTGACCCGCGACATTGTAAGCCGCTGTAATAAAAGTGCCCAAGCAGCCAGTAGCAGGACCGCAGCTTTAAGGCTTGGTTCACGCGGCAGTAATTGTGGGACGTATTTTGCCCGCAATTACGCCGCGTGCTCAGCCCTACAGACGTTCATTATTCACTGTGCGTATACACCGTGAATAATTGACATGTCACTTCTCTCCCCGCACGGCGTATTTCGCGATCAGGGAGAGGAGATGTAATCCATAGTTCTCTATGAGAACTGTGGATTACCATAATGACTGGGACGTATCTCGCCCCGTATTTAGCGCAGTATGGCACGAAATACGGGGCGAGATGCTTTCCAGTTTAAGCCGTGTGAACATAGCCTAATATACAGCTGAGTTCCTGCTGCAGTTGCAGGTACCAGATGTCACAGGGTTCGTACAATGAACACACAATCAACAGAGCAAGTATAGATTTGAGGGAATAGCACCGCCTAAATGTATTAATGTTAAAGGATTAACACATTTCACATCCACAGATTAGTTGCAAGACTGGTATTTTGCTTATAGTCCTTTGAGATGTTTACCACCGCTCAGCTGCTCGTTCTAAGAAAGTCCTCACTTAACTTCAAATCTTCTTCTCTCAGAAGTAGCGGCCTTCATCCCAGCTCCTCGATCTTATGGGCCTAGGTTTTCATCGTAACAGATATCCTGGCCTCAATCTGCTTTGAACTCAACAGATCAGCTAACTAACTCTTCTCCAATTATTATTCTTACTGATGCTACCACCCCTCACATGTTCCGTTTCTTCTGGACAGTGCCCCCAACCCTCAGCTAACAGAGCTAAATGATCAAAGCCCGGGTTCACCACAGGTGGCGATTCCAGGTTCCAGTCAGGTATATGATAAGACACTGATCGCACCAGGAATGCTCCCCTCCCCCATGTAATCATCTAGGCTGATCTACAAACATTACACATAAGGCTATGTTCACACGGCATAATTTCGGCGCGTACAGTACAGCTGCAATTACACCGGGTGCTTTGGGAGTCGCTCTTATACGCGCCTGCCGGTCCCAGTGCTAGTCATTCTGTACTTATGAGGACTATGGATTACCATAATTTCGGCGTGCATCTCACCTGTATTAGAGCGCACATACGCTGCAAAATGCGTGCTGAAAATACCCCTTGTGAACATACCCTAACAGATCACCAACTGGAAAAACATGAGTACAATGAAAGAATAAAGCAAAACATCACACTATCACAGTGTAAAAATCTACACCATCACATCAGAGATTACTTAGATCTCAGCAGTTTAAGGGTCCGTCCACATAGCACTGACAAAGTACCGGTCGGATTATCTGACCGGTGTTTTGTTCGTTTTTTTGAACGAAAATGGAAGGTATCGGGCCACAGTTTGCGGATTCAGCCGTCCCCCTTTGCATTGAATAGTTCATGTTCTGCTTGAAAACCGGACAGAAGAATGAACATGTTCTAAGTTTTTTAGACGGTAGACTTTGCTGACAGAAAAACCGAGCTGTGTAGACTACAGCTCGGATTTTCTGTTAAAGTCTATGAGGAGGGTTGGCAGTCGGTTTACAGACAGTTTTCAAATCTGAAAACCGTCTGAAAATCCGACTGAATACCAGCGCCATGTGGACGGACCGTAACCCCTAAAAGTTGATTCAATACCAACGTCGACATTTTAAGTGTTGTGAAACGAGACAGCGCTTCTTGACTGTTGTATCTGAAACAGCAAGGTAGTAGTTTAAAGGCAAGTTTCATAACAGTGCATTCTTCATATAGGGGATTCTGTATTGCTCGGGTAGTGCAATGGTCAACTACGACAGCCTGGAGCATAAAAAAGGCCGTGTCAGCAGCATGGCTCAATAGTTTGAGTAAAATTTATGTTTAATAAAATTCATATAAAAACTCCCTACAAAAAAAGAACCAATGCAGCTCAATATTATAATAATGTATATTTTATTTAACTATTTAAACTCCTCCATAAAATACTTATGAGAACTGTGATGTTCGCAATCACAATGACCTGCAAAATAAAAAAAAAAAAGAAAAAACATGAAAGAAAGTTTAACACGTGTGTCCCAAAATGGTACCAATAAAAAAGTACAACTCAACCCACCAAAACCGTCTCTAAGTTGATAAAAAAAAATTGGAACAATTCTGACTCTCAGAATGCTGCAACAAGAAAAAAATATTTCTAAAAGATGCTTTTTTATGGTGTAAAAGTACTAAAATGTGAAGAAAACTGTATCTATAAATCAAGTATTTCTGCATTAATTTCAGTGCACAGAAACCTTACTGTTGCTGCACAGTAAAAAGCGAAAAATGCCCAAATTGTTTTGCTTTTAATCTTTTGCATTTGCCAAAAAATGAAGAAAAGTTAGTTTTGGTACCACTGTATCTTAACACTATTTAAATTGAAACAGTAACTTATGTCTTGTCATGTCATGGATTTTGTATGTGAATTAATTCTGCCTCAATAATTGACTCAGAAAGATGCCATTTTCACTGTGTAATATGTCTTAATGATCTGCCTTGAGCTACATTTTTCTCTGTGCATTTATCGGTTATGTGATAACACTCAGAGTTTTAACCCTTCCTAAACCTGCACAAACTCAACCCAGAACATGAAAGCCACCTGCTTTAAATTGTATGATATGCTGCTATGTAGCCCTATATATAGAAAGGTGTAGTACACTGTTTGTTCTAATCGCTTTCTATCATAGCCATTTGTACTACAGTAGATTTTCTATGAGATTTGACCAGATAGGCTATCCTTCCTCGTCTTGAGCACCCTGACCCTTTCACTGGTTGTCCCTCCTTTGGATGGTTTGGATAGGTACTAATCACTGCATATCGGGAACACCACACATGACCTGCTGTTGTAGAGATGCTGTGACCTAGTCATTTAGTCATCACAATTTGGTTATTATCAAAATTGCTCAGATCCTTAGGCTTGCCAATTTTTTTTCCTGCTTTCGACACATCAACTTCTTGAACAGCTGCTGGCTTTACCCATCATCGGTATAAAAGTTATAGCTGGTGTGTGTGCGTGAGTTTGGCTTCTTAGGCTATGTACAGACAGCTGACTCACGCCGTAATTGCAGGACGGATTTCGCCAGCAATTACGCAGTGTGTACGAGGGAGGGGGGGTTGGGTGAGACAACTCGCCAGCCCCATAGACTTTTTTTATCCACCCGCCGGGATAATGTGCGTGCCACTTTTTCCCCGCTTGCTCGCCTCTATGAGAGCTGTGGATTACCGTAATGACAGGGATGGATTTCAGCCGTATTTGCGCGCAGTACGGCGCGCAATACAGACTGAAATCGGTCCCAAAATCAGCTGTGTGAACATAGCCTAAGGCTAGGTTCACACAGCTTAACTGCGGGACGTAATTACGCTCCGCAATTACGCCGTGTGGCCGGGGGAGGGAGGGGGGGGCCGGTATACGCCGCTGGTAATTCACATGTCACTTATCTCCCCCCTCGGCGTATTCGCCGAGCATGGAGAGGAGATGTAATCCATAGTTCTCTATGAGAACTGTGTATTACCGTAATGACTGGGACGTATTCCAGCCGTAATTTGCGCACTTCGGCGCGTAATTACGGACTGAAATACGTCCAGATTTAAGCCGTGTGAACATGGCCTAAGGGTATGTTCACACGATGTACTGCGGCGCGTACAGTACGTGCTGCAGTGCATTGTGTGTTTCGGGAGCTGGCGCTAATATGCGCGTACTCCCGAGGCGCGGGGGAGCCAGCAAACCGTCAGCCCCATAGACCTGCATTACTCGCGGCGCGTATTTGCCGCAAATAATTGATATGTCACTTATCTCCCCACGCGTATAATACGATTGTATTGTACGAGCGGGGAGAGGAGATGTAATCCATAGTGCTCTATGAGAGCTATGGATTACTGTAATTATGGGGCGCATTTGGCCGCGTATTGAGCGCAGTATGCGGCGAAATGCGCCCCAAAATAAGCTGTGTGAACATAGTCTTAGACTTTTTGGATGATGCCAAAAATGAGCAGGCAGCCACATGGGTCTAAAAGCCAGGCTCTCATGTGGATGCCAATGGCCACACAAGTTTGCCAGTATCTCATGCACGCACTGGCACTTCCGTGAGGACACCGCTCTTGGCCGCAATAATGGCCATGATCAAACAATACTGTGTATTCCTACTCTTTTTGCTTTATTAATAAAATAAAGTAGTTTTAAATTGACAGTCGACACTGGGATAGTAATTAAAATCGGTCTGATGGCGTCTTCACACAAGTCCAGTTTGTGAACAGGATAATTTTAGGTTTAGGTTGGTAGCATTTTAGAGGAATTGCATGCACTTCATCATATAGCCCTGAATTATAGTGTGTACAGCGAGCCTTCAGCTTTCTAAAAGCTATTCCCCTGTATGTGCAGAGCAATTTAAACATCCCATCCTGCAGCTGGTAGTATATGCATCTTTAGATTTTTTATTTGGGTGGGATGAGAGGGAATTGAGTATCACTGCCCTTTACATTGTTCCTTATCTTAATCTATAGTAACCTTATCCTCGAATGTCAAATACCAGTAGGCTCTTGTAGAAGAGAAGAGTGCCCTTGCATTGAATTAAAAACAGCGGCTGTGATACCATCTTTAGTCAGGAAGCACATTTCAATTTTTTCTCATTAATTACAGTAGCAGATTTTTCCCAGCCTCCTCTTTCTCTTAAGCCAAAGTTAAGAGGAAGGGGTTTAATTAGCACAGGTGGCCGTGGAGTTTGTTCTATAGAACATTCTTGCTGTAAGATATATGAATGACTCTTAAGATCCGTACAGGATCTTCAAGATGACTATAGAGACTGTAAGTAAATATAATTGATCGATAGAAATGTAGCAGCATCTTTAAGTGTGATTATACTATCACAGTGAGCTCCTTGAAAAGAAATCGGTGCCTCGAGAACCATAGTCGAGGCAATTGATGATCCATCAAGGGCTCCATTTTTCAGGAGTTTTAAGAGTTTAACAGACAAAGATGGACAAGAATTCAGTGAATATAAGCATGGATTTATAGCTTCTCTGGGAAAAAACTTTAATATCTCTGAATTAATAGTTAAGCAATTTAAAGGGGTTTTGCCAAGAATTGCGTTCCTTACCTAACAGGCTGATACTCCCCTCTTGAGGCTTGAAAAAGGGGCGTTGTGTTTCTGTGTTTAAAAAAACAAGTATCTCCTCTGTGATGTCATCACTCCACCTCCCATGCACGCTGCCGTTATTCAGTCTCTGTACTTGAGCAAACATGTTATTTGGCTAATCCACAGGGGATAACTGTATTGTGCATAAGTTTCTCCCTCTTATCTGCTCCGGAGAGAAGATCAGCGCTGAGCAGGCAGCGGCTTTTATTTGTTCAGGAACTGCTGCAAGGTGGGTGGGGGGGGGGACTGGGGAGGGCTGAGCAGGGAACATCTGCATGTTTACTCAAATAATTACATTACAACCAGTGGAT
>JAODAL010002916.1:167500-184388 GCA_025379985.1 Phyllomedusa bahiana
ACTAAAAATTATGGGCTAACTAATAGACATTAGAGAATTTTCCTACTTCTTATATAAGATTTCTTATCCTGCTGAAATATTTTTGAATTATGTGTTGATGAACAATTAAAGGGAACAGCTAATTCCTGCTGCCTGAACAATAGGACGCAGGAAATAGCGGCAGATTTCCCAACCATGTGGCTTTTGCCGTGAAACCCTGTAGCCTTGTGTTTGCCTAGAGAGAGATCTGTCAATTTAGTTGAGAGGGCAGAAAGCAGCCGCACAGCAGACTCCTCTCTCCTGATATCCGGCCTAATTTCATGAAACCATGAAACACTGCATCATTTATGGGTAGTAAAACCCACTTGGATGGGATAGGGCAACCTGCAGGTATTTCATGCTGGCCACCGTTTGGGTGGCCTAAACTAGCTGGCAGGTTCCCTTTTAAAAAGAAAATGTTAGTCTGCCGTAAAGTTCCATTTAATACCGAATTCTCTTATACACGATAATTTTTGCCCAGCTCTGACACATGCCACTTTAAAGGTGTTGTGTGTTCATGCAGTTTCACAGAGCCACCGCCAACTTTAGACTCACACTTTGTGGTCATGCTGTGGGTGGTTCTATAGCCGTGATTGACATATCAGCTCTGTTATTCCTAACTGAGCCTGTTACAGAGAGATGACTATTGGAGAGTTATTAACTTTAGTACACAAGGCTACAGGGTGAAAACTTGTCATTTTACTTTAATTTACTTATGTAAACAAACTTCATTCCTAGAGATAAGACTCTGCAGGGAGTGACTCACTATGGTGGAACGGCAGCTTGTGGAGCAATCAGATAAGAGACCAAGGATAAAGAGAAGTGGTTGGTGACCAGAGAAACTTGTGTAACAGGAGATAAAATCTTCTTTATCTCCTGAACAAAGTAAAATCAAAACTGCAATGTATTTAGTAATACTCTTCATTTACCTTTCCCTACATGGTAAAAGTTAATCATTATGGTGAGAACACCCCTTTTAGGTTCCGTTTTAAAAGGGATATGTGGCCTCCTGATAACACGTAGTGTCGTTTTATTTCATTGTTGTTTTTATTTTTTTATCTATATGAAGATATGGCTCATCTGTTCTTTCTTGATACATTTCTTAAAAATTGTTTCTGAATATGAAGTTGCTTCAATACTTTTCCGATTATTTGGCATGTAGACTTTCATTAATTTAAAGCTATATGCACCCACTGTTTCAGTTGCATTTTCTGGTTGCTGGTTCTAAAGGTGTCTGCCAGGGGAGTAAGAAATACCATTATGTAACAGACTGATAGAGACGTAAGCCTCTTTGACAGAATTTATTGTATCACAAGGGATTTTTTGAGGCCTCCTTTCATCTGTAAATGGGAAGCTAAAAGACATCCTGAAGTTGTTTTGTCATTTGATATTTCGACACTGCTGTTAACGTTGCCTTTTGGCGTATAAATCATATAATGGCTCTAATTTTAGAATCTGTGAGTTGAGATATTATAATTAATCTTATCAAGCTTTGGTAACCTAACCCTCTGCCTTTTTTATCACATAATATTGAATATACAGCACAAGAACCTCTTGTGGTTAAACCTACCCACACTGGTTTGTACTAAATGATTGGCAGGGAGACCAGGCAATTGAATCACATGTAACATTTAAGGGTATTCTGCAATGATTTCATGTTACCACCATGTACTGTTGTTGTTTAGAGGCTTATTGTAATGAATTTTGACATTAGTGATCTGTTGGTTATATTTCCTATTAGGTTTGTTGTTAGGCCAGTGCATTGATGTTCGATTGGATTCAACACACACCAATCAGCTAGAACAGTAAGGCTATGTTCACATGGCTTAACGACGACGTATTTCAGTCCATAATTCAGTCCGTACTGCGCGAATTACGGCTGGAATACCTCCCAGTCATTACGGTAATCCACAGTTCTCATAGAGAGCTATGGATTACGTCTCCTCTCCCTGCTCGGAATCCGCCGAGGGGGGAGATAAGTGACATGTGAATTACCAGCGGCATATACGCGCAGCTAGTAATGATAGTCTATGGGCCGGCGAGGTGCTGGCATCCCGCTCCTGCCCCCGTCCACACGGCGTAATTGCGGGCCGTAATTACGCCCCGCAAATAAGCCGTGTGAACATAGCCTAAAGGGCCGTTCACACGGCTTATTTTGGGCACGGATTGCAGCCGTATTGCGCGCCGTACTGCGCTGCAATGCGGCTGGAATCCGTCCCAGCCATTACGGTAATCCACAGTTCTCATAGAGAACTATGCATTCCGTGACATGTGACATGTTCATTATCCCAGCGGGATACGCTCCGTGGATAATGAAAGTCTATGGGGCCGGCGGGCCCCACCCCTTATTCAAGTCGGAATTGCGGGTGAAATCTGTCCCGCAATTACGGCTTGAATAAGCCGTGTGAACCAGCCCTTAACCAACAGCCTAATATTGTGTAGGTCTCCCTAGTGCTACCATCTGGGATTATGGTTCCTCATATGTGTTTTTAAAATTGGGTTTTGTCATGCTCCCAAAAGAAAAAGGAGATTTAAGTCTCCCTGATGTTAGAATATATGACTTAGCTAGATTGATAAGACATTGTGCAGACTGGATTAAGAATACCTCAGAGTACTCTAATCTTCCAGTAGAAACCACTTTAGCATCTCCATGGTCTTTAACATATCTTCTCCACGTTAAACACTCAGCCTTACCTAAAGTAGCCTGAAGCAGCTTTATTCTGAGAGACACTATTGGGGCTTGAAAGGCGAGCAGAGCTACATTCTGTCTTTCTTACCAGTCTAGCAAATATCTATCAATGTGTGACCACCCAGAATTACAGGCAGGCTGAACTCTAATACGGGCGAGATGCGCACCAAAATTACGGTACCATAGTTCTCATAGAGAACTATGGATTACGCCTCCTCTCCCCGCTCGTACAATACGATTGTCAGTTACTTGCGGCGAATACGCGACGTGAGGAATTAGTGTCTTTCGGGCCGGCTCCCCCTCGCGCTGTGGGTGTACGTGTGTATCAGCGCAAGCTTCAGAAAGACATGATGTACTGCGGCGCCTACTGTGCGGGCCGTAGTACATTGTGTGAACATAGCCTAAGGGTATATTCACACAGCGTTTTTTAAAGAGTAAATTTATGCTTCAAATCAGCATCCAAATCTGCTAAAAAAAACGCCTGATTAGAGGCGTATTTGGAAAAATCCTATTCCCACTGTTTCCTATGGGGATTTTACGAACAAAAAAATGCCTCATGAATTGACATGTTGCTTATATTTATGTCCGTAATTGCGTCCAAAAAATGGCTCGTAATTACGCTTGTGAAAAGCACTTCATGTGAATGACAAGGTGTGTTTTACATTATATTCAATGAAGGAAGGAGATTTGAAGCTTGTCTGAGGCTGAATTTTGGCCGTTTTCCAGCGCCCAAATAACCCGTGTGAACATACCCTGAAGGTCCCATATTTGACTTGCTCGGATCAGTTGTTGTCTTAGTAGTAGGTTGATCTAGCCTGTTTTTGTTATTATACTGACTTCATGCATTTTAGTTTTACGCATGACATTATTCTGTACTTGAATCTGCATCCCCTTTATGATCTGTGCTATTGTACCTCCTTGTGTATGTCTCTTGTGTGTCTCTTGGGTTATGCATTTATGTTTGTTATATGCCATGTGTCACTTTCACTTTTCATATGCATTTATCTTGTTAAATTTTTCTTCTTTTAGGAAGACTAAATAAAAACATTATTTAAAGAAAAAATGGATTCTGTGTTTCTACATATATTACTATTATGAAATAAAAAACAAAACAAAATTAGAGAATTGGGTACAATTCTGTTGTGCATGGTTTATTTTCTGGGGACTCAGTGCCGCCTCAACAGCTCTGGTCTTTTGAGACATAGACTACAGTCATGGCCAAAAGTTTTGAGAATGATACAAATGTTAATTTTTACAAAGTCTACTGCATCAGGTTTTATAATGGCAATTTGCATATACTCCAGAATGTTATAAAGAGTGATCAGCTTAACAGCAATTAATTGCAAAGTCAATAGTTGCCTAGAAAATGAACTTTTTCCCCCAAAACACATTTCAACTTCATTGCAGGCCTGCCTTAAAAGGACCAGCTAACATCGTTTCAGTGATTGCTCCATTAACACAGGTGTGGGTATTGATGAGGTCAGGGCTGGAGATCAGTCTGTCATGATTAAGTAAGAATCACACCACTGGACACTTTAAAAGGAGGCTGGTGCTTGGCATCATTGTTTCTCTTCTGATAACCATGATTATCTCTAAAGAAGCACGTGCAGTCATCATTGCACTGCACAAAACTGGCCTAACAGGGAAGAGTATCGCAGCTAGATTGCACCTCAGTCAACAATCTATCGCATCAATCAAGGAATTCAAGGAGAGAGGTTCCATGGTTGCCAATAAAAGGCTCCAGGGCGCCCAAGAAAAGACCAGCAAGCGCCAGGACCGTCTCTTAAAAGTGTTTCAGCTTCGGAATCGGGCTACCAGCAGTACAGAGCTTGCTCAGGAATGGCAGCAGGCAGGTGGTGAGTGCATCTGCACGAACTGTGAGGCGGAGACTCATGGAGCAAGGCCTGGTGTCAAGGAGGGCAGCAAAGAAGCCACTTCTCTCCAGAAAAAACATCAGGGACAGACTGATATTCTGCCAAAGGTACAGAGAGTGGACTGCTGAGGACTGGGGTAAAGTCATTTTCTCAGATGAATACCCCTTTCCGAATGTTTGGAACATCTGGAAAACGCTTGTTCGGAGAAGACAAGGTGAGCGATACCACCAGTCTTGTCTCATGCCAACTGTAAAGCATCCAGAAACCATTCATGTGTTGGGGTTGCTTCTCAGCCAAGGGAATCGGCTCTCTAACAGTCTTGCCTAAAAACACATCCATGAAATAAAGAATGGTACCAGAATGTCCTCTCAAGAGCAACTTCTCCAAACCGTCCAAGAGCAGTTTGGTGATCAACAATGCCTTTTCCAGCATGATGGAGCACCTTGTCATAAAGTAAAGGTGATAACTAAATGGCTCAGGGAACAAAACAGAGATTTTGGGTCCATGGCCTGGAAACTCCCCAGATCTTAATCCCATTGAGAACTTGTGGTCAATCATCAGAGACGGGTGGACAAACAAAAACCAACAAATTGTGACAAAATGCAAGCATTGATTGTGCAAGAATGGACTGCTATCTGTCAGGATTTGGTCCAGAAGTTGATTGAGAGCATGCCAGGGAGAATTGCAGAGGTCCTGAAGAAGAAGGGTCAACACTGCAAATATTGACTTGCTGCATGAACTCATTCTAACTGTCAATAAAAGCTTTTGTTAATCATAATATGATTGCACTTGTATTTCTGTATGTGATAAAAACATCTGACAAACACACATAAAAAACAGAGGGCAACAGATCATGTGAAAATATAATATTTGTGTCATTCTCAAAACTTTTGGCCATGACTGTACAATTTGTCAGGTGGAGTTTCCATGGATCTGACACATCCCAAAAATACACATTTGGACTGAGAGCTTGGGATTTAGCAGTCCACCATAAACTCTTGATCATGTTCTTCAACATATTCCTGGACACTTTTTTTCCAATGTGGAAGAGTGCATTGCCATGAAGGGGTGCACTTGGTTTGCAGCATTGTTTAGGTACATGATACATGTCAAAGTAACATAACATTAACATGGGTTTCCAGTAGAAAATTGTCCAGAGCATCAGACTGTCTCCACTGGCTTGCCTTCTTCCCATTGTGCACTTGACGCCATCTCTTTCCTGGGTGAAACGCACATGCACCAAACCACCAGCGTATTGTGGAAAAAGAATTGACTTATCAGGCCAAATTCTTCTATAGCTCCATGGTCAAGCTCTGATGCTCACTTGCCTATTGTAGGTCCTTTTGACAGTAGACAGGGGTCAGCCCTTCTTAGACCCCTTTTGGTAGAAACTTTAAACTGTACACCTGAAACGCTTCATAAGATTTACATAATGACTGGCACCAGGATGACTTTAAGGGCATGTCCCCACTGCACGGTTTTTCGGCTGGTTTTTCAGCCGGTTTGCGGTTTTTCAGACCGCCTGAAAAACCGGCCGAAAATGAGCACAATTGTGGTCTATGGAAAACCCGTGCAGCAGTCCCCACTGCACCGGTTTTGCGTCGGGCGGTTTTGCCGCCGGCGGTCCGGCGGCAAAACTTTGAGCAAGCACCATCTTCTGTCCAGTTTTCAGACGGAATCTGTGCTTCTCAATAGGAGGGGGAGGGCTCTTCTCCGCTCATCGTGGAGAAAAGACGACACCTCCCGCGGCCGTGGGGACGGGAGCAAAACAGGACAAATACCGGCCGTCAAACCGGCCGGTATTTGTCCTATGCCGTGGGGATGCGCCCTAAAAGTCTATTCTTCAGAAACTTTGTAAAACATGATGATGTGGTAAAACTCATGGAACAGGGATGAGTTCACGGTGTAAGTTTCTGACCAGAAAAGTACTGATTTAAAGGCTATGATTAAGGACCTTTGTATTCAAGAGAACAGTAGTTTATGACCACAAACACCCCACTTGCCACTATGGAGATGCTTTGGCCCAGTTGTCTGGCCATCACAATTTGGCTCTTGTCAAAATAGCTTAGATTCTTATACTTGCTGCCCAATATATCTTGCCACTGGACAGGTGTCATTGGAATAGGATAATCCATGTTGTTCATTTAAAGCCGGTTCACTCTACGTTATATCTTATGTCTTAGCTTACATTTGGAAACCAAAAAACAGTATTGGAATGTAGTTAGAGAAATCCATAGACTATAATGGGTCAAACGTAAAGTCAAAGGCGTATACTTTAACTACATTTTAGTCTGTTTACGTCCATATACTGTTTTGGTTTTTTTCAGGTTCAGAAAAGCATAGTGCACGATCTATTCTGTCCTGCAGAAAACGTATATGCTGAGATACTATGAAGTCTGAGCGATGTATGCAATATAATGGTATAAGTTTGCATGCGTCAAATGTATAAGTTTTTGTATGCGTTTTTCGTCAGAAAACATTACATAATGGTAGAACAGCCTTTTAACAAAAAAGTATACTGTTTTTGTTAAACAGATACAAATATATGCTAACAAACATCTATATGCTTGACGTATGCGTTAAAAAAAAAAAACAGACATACGCAATAAATAAAAGTATACGTTTTGATACATGTTGTTTAGGCATATGTCTTGGGGGGAAAAAAAAGGTTTCCCTATAAAGTATGTTAAAAATGTAGTGTGAATTTAACCGGTCGTGCTGTATTTATTATTTTCTGTATAATGCCTACCACAATGTCCATATGATAAATGTTCTTGCAAGTTATTTGTAGCTGGCTGTGGCCTTGAGTGCTAGTAACTTTCCTTTTCATAAAATAGGTGATACATTTTGGTGATAAATATTTATCAACACAATTTTTATGTTTTCTTGGTTTTGAAGTATTATTTTGTAATTGCGAGCTTTAGTCTGCTGTATCGTATAAAACCGGTATTGATTTTAAGAGATGGAAAGGGCATTTCCCTTTCTAAATATTTGTTTGCGTAGTTTCGTTCTGATTCAGTGATTTCCTGACAAATGGTGTCAGTGACATAAATGCTTCCAAAAGCGTGTTCAGTCGCACTTTCAGAGGATCTTTTAATGGGAGGGGTAAAGGGCTTGCATTTTATCACCCAGACAATGAAATATAACAAAAGCTTGTTTTATAGATGACTTGGTGTAAAAAAAAAATTAAATGTTTTCAGAGCAATGATGAAGATGGAGACATTTGTGCCCTTCTGATTGCTATTACATAGCCTAATAAAGAGAAGCGCACACCTAATTCATGTCCAGTTTTATGTCTTAATGTGTTACTTTTAGATGTTTATGGAATTAGTGAATATTAATTTGACTAAAATTATTGTAAAGTTTTAAATGTGTTAAAGGACTTTTTAGAAACAAGAAATGTTCTAAAAAAGAAAAAAGTAACAATCTTTGACTTGTTAATCACTTTCTGCCCCAGGTCCACTGTTCCCTGCCAGTCCTGCAGTGATAACATCACATACATCATTCACAGTGCTGTTACAGCCGATGACCTTGCCTTATAGTGGTCTTGAGCCATACATGGAGGAATCACTGATGTAGCCAGTGCTTTGCCTGCAGCATTGACATAATTGATGTATGTGATGTCATTGCTGAAGGACCGGTGGAGAATTCCGAAACGGTAGTAGTCATGACATGCCCTAAATCATTAGTGTTAATGTTGCAGTCAGTGACTCACCTGAGTGGTCTCAAAGTCTGTTAAAAAATTTAGTTTTTTCCAGATTTCCTGATTTTAGAAAATGTTTAAAATACAAGACCATATTTTGTTGAATTGTCTTTTCTTCAATCTGCTATTTAAAATTAAGATCTTTTTTCTAAATAACAATCTTTAAGTAATGTTTATGTATTATCCATTTTTTTCATTAAGTGCTTTCTAATTCTGCTCTGTTAAAGCACCCTTACAATCAGTAACCTTAACCTAGCCGCATGGTTTAAAGGGAGTCTGACGTACTGTAAAACCCACTTTCTGTTTTATCTTTGTCCCAAGCTACTGTTCTTTCCCCGTCTCTGTTTTTTAACCCCAGAGACCAGCTGTTACTGCAGAGAAAGGCATTTAGCTAAATCTTAGAATTCAACAATGTTGTATTATATTCAAATGAACAGTCACCGTGAAGTGTATGAACAAGTCAGGCCACCATAGCAGGAGATGTTCTTACAGAAAGTATACAGTAATGACAGGCATCCTCAAACTGCGGCCCTCCAGCTGTTGGAAAACTACAACTCCCATCATGCATTTATATAATCTAGAACAGTGGGAATGATGTAAGTTGTAGTTTCCCAACAGCTGGAGGGCTGCAGTTTAAGGATGCCTGGACTAATTGTCAAAAAGAGTACTGTGACTTTATTAAGACACACATACTGGGTGAAACAAGCACCAGGAAAGGGATGATCTCTGCAGTTTAGCTTTAACAATATTGTATATGTTGAATGTTTTCTTTGCGGGGTTGGCATCAGACCTATGAGTGGCTTAGATTATTTTTCACTCATATCTTTTTTTTAAATTCCTCATATTTACCTTTAAAGGAGTTTTTCCATCTGGCTGCTTTCATGGAAGTTGCTTCCCCATTGTCTCTGCTTTGGGCCCCTACTTCTTGTGAAGGGTGTGGGTGGTTTTACAGCATTGACTGACATTTCAGCTGTGCTAGCTCCTATTCCTAGCTGTGCCTGTTATCAAAATTGTTGATGCAGGGATTGTGAAAAACAATGACACAGTCCAAGCAGGATGTTTTAACTATAAATGTGACGAGTAGAGCTGTATTTGTAATGCAAGAATTGAGAGAAAAAATGTAAATGGTGCCAAAACACACTGTTAGCTACAGACCTGACAGGATTGTACAAGTATTTACTGTGTTAAGTCAATCTTAGAGTAGAAGTTTTTCTCAAAAGAATAATATCAGGAACTGAGAAGCAGGCTCTCTCCTGCTAATAAGACACAGTGGTGGGTAGTGATGTCACCAGCCCAACCACCAATATCCTAGGGAAGCAGGAGATAACCACTGCTCTAATTCTGAAGTGAAGCAAAATTGGAATAGATATCTATTTAGCAATCATCTTTACCATGGTTAAAGCTAATCACTGAGATGGAAATACCCATTTTAAAAGAATTTTCCCCTAAAGTCTTACAATTTCCTAGAAATTTAGGCCATTGGCTGCATTCCCTTGGTAGACTGTTAAAATTATATGATAACCAGCTCCTGCAGTAGATGTTATCCACCTTTCTGATAGTATCTTGTCATTTCTATGTTCATTTATTACGAGCAAAGAACTCTGAAACCTACCTTCCGCCGTTAGGTTTATGTCACAGTATTTAACCCCTTAACGACCTTTAGACGTTGGCCGTTGCAGGTCGTTAATCTGCAGCAACATCAAAAGACGTTGCTGCAGACAGAGGGGTTTGGCGGCTCCCAGCGCCGCAACAGAGCTAAGAACAGAGCTGTGGTTAACAGCTCTGTTCCTAGAGAAGTCTCTGTAAGTGCCGGGAAGTGGAGGAAACCTCCAATCCACAGTGCCTAACCCTTTGATTGCCGAGATCCATGACCACAGCCTTCCCCTGCTTCATTGGGTGATCTGGACTCCCGGTGACCCGATGGAGCCAGGGGAACATCTGTACAGTCAGCCCTGGGGACCTGAAGTAGCCCCAGGGCTGCCTGTGTAACAAGCCTGGAATCAGGGCACACTGTATACTACCCTGACTGCTGCCTGTGCCATACTGACACAGAAAGTAATGTATTAGCAAATATGAATACTTAGTGTAAAAAAAAATAAATTGTAAAGTAGTTATCCCTTCATGGGATTATAAAAAAACAAAGTGTAGAAAAAGATAAAATAAAAATAAATATTTAATTAAAAAAATTGTGCCTACATTACACAATAAAAAACTACACATATTAGGTATCCACACGACCGTAATAGCCTGTATAATTAATCTAACAAATTGTTTAGTGTGAAATGTGAATGGTGGTAAAAAAAAAATGAAAAGCAAAAAAAATCTGCAATAATTTATGTGTGTACTCAAACTATACCTTTAAAAAGTAACACTTCTCCCACGGAAAACAAGGCCTGACACAACTGCATCATTGAAACAATAAAACAATTATCACTGTTGAAACGCAAAGAGGCAAAAACTAAAAAAAAATTTGTTGTCATTAAGGGGTTAATTTTAAAGTTACATTTATTAGCATATGTAACAATATAAAATGTATTTTCTGTTTTCTAGACTACCTTTCTCAAGGGGTGGACCTTTCAGGAATAGAGGTTATCGAGAATGATCTGCTCTTTATTGGAAGAGCACGCCTTGAAATTGAAAACCAGGCAAAGCGTCTGCTGGAACAGGGAGTTGAGATCCAGGTAAATAACCTTTTTTGCTGTGATTTGTGTATGTTAAATGTTATAGTTCTTTATGCCATAAAATATTATTCTGAAGCATTTTTAACATTGAACCAGTACATTCTGCTTGCACCACTTCTTGTGAGTTGTACTGTGTAAGTATCTGTTTGGGTATGTGTTACATGGTGTATTTTTCCACGTGTAAAAATCTCCATGAGATTCATGTGCAATCTGCATTGGAAAAAGCCAGAATGCTGGCAGCTTATGTGGCTTTAAATTCATTTAATGGTTAAAATAAAAAATATGCCTACTTAAATGTGTAGACATGCTTTTAGTTAGTCAGGATAAAATATACTGTGTCTGAGCTAGGAATTCATTTATTAGATATTGTAGTGTTACTTTTGTGATAGACGAGTCCCTAGGGAATCCGTCTGGGGACGGCTGAGTATGCCAGCAGTGAAGTTTATTACCTGTCTGGCCTTATTTCATATAGGGACCGATTGACCTCTTTGTTGTGGTGACTCTTACTCCATCATCTTGTAATGCAGGAATGGACAGATCCTCCAGAGCAAAAGACACTTATTGTTACTGCTCTCCACTCTGGCCCAGAGATTAGGATCTACAGTGGGAGAGCTCCCTCCACTAATTCAGAATTCCCTAATAGGGTACAAAATGGGTTTTCAAACCAGACAACTCCTTTAATATCCCTAGTGGTACTCATATGTCCTCACGGCAAAAAGTGTTTACCGTAAGCAGAGTACCCTAAGGAACTAATGCATGCGTGTAGGGGTGCACATCTTTCATGTCTTTTACCATATACATTGTTTATTAGAAAAATCATAGACCCCATCTCCCCCTACCTGAATAGAATATAAACATTCTTAAAATGGTAGACTGGTTCTTTTTTTCGCCTTTTTATTAGAATACTTCTGCCTCGTTAAAATAAAACAAAAAAAAAACTTATACTCGCCCCTCCTCTCACCTTGGATACAGCTCTGCACCATCCTTACTTTCCATCAGTCTGCTGTTCTCATCTGGTCTTGCTTTACAAGGGTCACCGCTGCAGCTGCTAATTGGCTGCAGTGGTCACATGCCATTGTCTGATGTCACCAATTGGAAGTAAACACTCTGATTGATGATGTCAGTCAATAGCATAAGACAGCTGCAACCAATCGGCACTGCAGCGGTGACTTCCGATTCTGAAGAAGACCAAAAGAAAACAATTGAGTAAGGATGACGCCAAGTTTAGAGGAGTGGTGAGTATAAGGTTTTTTTTTTCTAGGGCAGCAGTATCCTAATAAAATAATAAAATTAACTGGACAACCCTTTTAAACCTACAAATAGCTCTTCATTCTATTTCCTCTTGAGTTGTTGCATTCTGTTTACAGATTTAGTTTGTTTTATTGTTTCAGTTTTTTACTTGTTAAGTCCCAGAATGCAGTACTAGGTTGAGCACTATACAGATTGTTTATTCCCTCTGAATGTCATGTTGAAAAAATGAAAAAAAGACAAAAATTGCAAAAAATAATTAGCAATGCAGAAAGCAAAAACTCCAGCACAAAAATACAGAGCACATAGAGGGCAATAACACTCATACACTGAATTTGGGGATTATATAATCTTTTTTTTTTCCCCCATGTTCTTTATTTCACACTTTGATTAAATTGTGTAGTCACACCTACCACGTTTAGGCTATGTTCACTCAGCTTATTTCGGGGCGTATTTACGGACGTATTTACGTCCGCAAATACGTCCCGAAATACGTTTCAAATAATGAACAATTAGATTAGCATTGATTACAATGTAAAATACGCCTCGTCATTCACACGAGGCGTATTTTCGCAACGTATTTACGGGCGTAAATATGTCCGTAAAACTAAGTCCCCTGTAACTTATTGAGGCATATTTTGCAACGTAAATCCCCATAGTAAAGAATGGGGATGTATTTACGACGTGAAATACGTCCCACACTTTGTGACACGTATTTGAAACGTATTTCGGGACATATTTGCGGACGTAAATACGGCCGTAAATACGCCCCGAAATAAGCGTGTGAACATAGCCTAAGGTGACTTAATCAGGTGAGCCCCTGTCTCTAGACTTGCGTCTCCTCTGGGTAAAAGCCACCATATATTCAGGGCAGCGGGCTCTATTCACACTGACTATAAGAACCTCAAGGTAGATGGGTGTAGTGCACAGCCACACCTTCAAATTAGTGCAAACTATACAAAAAGGATAAAAATGAGCCAGCACTTACACTCACAACTGATATATGTAAATAAGGCTCTGTCCATTTATACCATCCATTTATACCAAAGAGTGAACACTGTAAAAGCAAAACCACTGCAAAAATGGCACAAACACTTTTTTGCCCAATTTAAATATTTGTTTCAGTTTCCCAGAGTATTCTATGGTATGGTCTATGACACCATTACATAGTGCATCTAATATGCCTATGTGGATGGAAAATAGGCGTGATGGCTTTTGGAAGGTGGCGCGGAAAAACGAATGTGAAGAAAAAACAAAAGTTTGGTCTTTACCCTTTCAGGATGCAACCAGTTTTGGACCAAAAGAAACAGCCCCATTTTTCAAATCTAACGTCAATTTATGTTGGAATAACTTTATAATACTTTTACCTACTCATGGGATTTAGAAAATGTTTTCTTGTGACACATTGGGCTTTAGGTTAGCAAGAAATTTGTATCCATACAATACTTGTTTATTTGTGAAAAATATCCAAATGTTTTGAAAATTTGCAATTTTCAAAGTTCTAAAATGTCTCCATCTAAGACAGATGGTTATACCACACAAAATTGTTTATAACTAGCATCTACTATATGTCGACTGTACATTGGCTTCATTTTTAAATGTCTTTTTTATTATTATTTTTTTAAACAGTAAGAGGCTTAGAAATTTTGTAACAATTTTTTGCATTTTCAAGAAAATTTGCAACACAGATTTATTTAGGGACCAGTCCAGTTCTGACATGGCTTTTTGGGGCCTGTATGTTAGATACCCCCATAAATGACCCTATCTTAAACAATTTAAAACAGCATTTAGGACTTTTTTTTTCACCTTTTGGGAGTTTCACAGAAATGAAAGCAAAGTGGAAGTGAAATGTCAATTTTTATTAATTGGTACATAGTAGATATTACTAGGGAAACACAACTCAACATTCATTCCCCTGATTCTGCTGTTTTTAGAGATATTCCACATGTGGCCCTAGTGTGCTATTTGACTCGCCTACAAGCCTCACAATAGGAGTAGCACCTATTTGACTTTGGAGTCTCATTTTCATTAAGATTTTCTTTAGGTGACATTACAGGTTTGCGGACGCCCTAAGGTGCTAAAACTTAATAAATACCCCTATAAGACCCCATATTGGTAACTACACCCCTTAAGGAATATATCCAGGTGGTGGTGAGTATAACGACCCCACAGGTGTTGTTATGGATGGTAAAATTTCAGCTTCTCATCTGTATAGGTATAAAAATTAACCCAAAAAAAACTTTTCCCATTGACTTTTAAAGGGTTCCCAGTCGAACCCCCAAAATTCACACCACTACGTTTCAAAGTTCACCGAAACCTTTTTAAATTTTCGGGTCAACACCAGTTAATTTTTCCCTAACTTTTTTTATTCTAAAGAAAAAAAACTAAGTAAGGAAATTTTTTCGGTGGGTGAAACAAAAAATTTTTTTTAAATTGGGGAACCAGTTTTTTTCCGGGTTTTTTTAATAAAAAAAGCCCCGAAATAACCCCTTTGAACATAGCCTAAGGGACTTAAAACCCGGTTGGAAAAACCCCCTTTTCTCTAGACTTGCGTCCCCCCCCTGGGGAAAAACCACCAAATATTCCCGGCAAAACGGGCTCTATTCACAAATGAAAAAAAGAACCCCAAGGTTGAAAGGGTGTAGTGCACCCCACACCCTTTAAATTAGTGCAAAAACTTACAAAAAGGGGTAAAAAAAGAGCCCGCACTTTTTAAACCCCAAAATGATAAAATGTAAATAAAACCCCCCTTTTCCATTTTATTTCCCATCCCTTTATACCCCCAAAAAGTGGAAAAACCCGTAAAAGCAAAACCACCTTTCAAAAAAAAGGCCAAAAAACTTTTTTTTTCCCAAATTTTTAAATATTTGTTTTTAGGTTTTCCCCAGAGGGATTTTTATTTTGGGACGGGGGCCCATGACCCCCATTTTTTCATAGTGCAACTAAATGGGCCCATGGGGGATTTGGAAAAAAAAGGGGTTTTGGCTTTTGGGGAAAGGGGGCGGGGAAAAAAGGGAATGTGAAGGGAAAAAAAAAAAGTTTGGTCTTTTACCTTTCAGGAAACAACCCGTTTTGGACCAAAAGAAACAGCCCCATTTTTCAAATCTAACGTCAATTTATGTTGGAATAACTTTATATACTTTTACATATCATTGGGATTTAGAAATGTTTTTTGTGACACATTTGGGCTTTAGGTTAGTAAAAAATTTGTATCCATACAATACTTGTTTATTTGTGAAAAATATCCAAATGTTTTGAAAATTTGCAATTTCAAAGTTCTAAAATGTCTCCATCTAAGACAATGGTTTATACCACACAAAATTGTTTATAACTATCATCTACTATATGTCTACTGTACATTGGCTTCATTTTTTAAATGTCTTTTTTATTATTTATTTTTTTTAAACATAAGAGGCTTAGAAAATTTTGTAACAATTTTTGCATTTTCAAGAAAATTTGCAACACAGATTTATTTTAGGGACCAGTCCAGTTCTGACATGGCTTTTTGGGCCTGAAATGTTAGATACCCCTTTAAATGACCCTATCTTAAACAATTTAAACAGCATTTAGGGAGTTTTTTTTTTTAACCTTTTGGGGGGTTTCACAGAAATTGAAAGCAAAGTGGAAGTGAAAGGGTCAATTTTTATTAATTGGTACATAGTAGATATTACTAGGGAAACACAACTCAACATTCATTCCCCCGATTCTGCTGTTTTTAGAGATATTCCACATGTGGCCCTAGTGTGCTATTTGACTCGCCTACAAGCCTCACAATAGGAGTAGCACCTATTGGACTTTGGGGTCTCATTTTCATTAAGATTTTCTTTAGGTGACATTACAGGTTTGCGGACGTCCTAAGGTGCTTAAACTTAATAAATACCCCTATAAGACCCCATATTGGTAACTACACCCCTTAAGGAATATATCCAGGGGTGGTGAGTATAACGACCCCACAGGTGTTGTTATGGATGGTAATTACAGCTTCTCATCTGTATAGGTATAAAAATTAACCCAAACATCTTCTCCCATTGACTTTAATGGGGTTCGAGTCGAACCTCAAACTTCACACCACTACTGTTCAAAGTTCGACTCGAACCTTTTACTGTTCGATCAACACTAGTTATTGGCCATAACTTTTTTTATTCTAATGTATAAAGAGCTATGTAAGGACTTTTTTCGTGGGATGAACTGATATTTTTATTGGTACCAGTTTGACGTTTTTATAATAATAATAATAATCTTTATTTATATATCGCCAACATATTTCGAAGCACTTTTCATTGTAGAGGGTATAATTACATACAAAAACAGAAATTACACAGTGAACGCTACTTACAGGTGAGAACCCCAAGGTGTAAGGGCCCTGCTCCCCAAGAGCTTACAATCTAAAGGGGGCCTGGGGAAACAAAGAGGGAGAAGTGGGTAGATTTAAAAATGGCCCAGCCATGTTTTTTTTAAATATGGGGAGGTTTACATAAAGATTTGGTGAACCTGCCACCATGACTGTACATCTATATACAGATAAATGCCTGTGAGTGCCCTAGGGTAGGAGTGACAAAGGGAAAGTGTGTGATAGAAGGTGTGGGTTAGCAATTAGTGGTTTTGGTAGGCCCCGCCTAGGAGATGTGTTTTCAGGACACTCTTAAAACCTTACGAAGGCTGGATTGTGCCTATG